>QRFJ01001175.1:363830-382305 GCA_006176705.1 Cocos nucifera | reverse complement strand
AACCTCGGCTGCAGGAGATAAGATCTCCCCCGAGAGAAGCTCGGCTGCAGGAGATAAGATCTCCCCCGAGCGCGCACTTCAACCTCGGCTGCAAGAGAGGAGGTCTCCCTCGAGTCAACTTCAGCTGATGAAGACAATGTCGCCCCCGAGGAGCTCAAATCCGACCTCGACCGTAGGAGGCGAGATTTACTTCGGCTTCAACATCAGCTTCATCGACTTTAGCTGGAAACGAGTTCCATTTCAACTCCAAACATCGACTGGAAGATGAGGTCTCCCCCAAGCCTCAGCCTCAACTTCAGCGTCAATATTGGCTGGAGATGAGACCTCCCCCGAGCTTCAGCTGCAACAAATGCGGAGCCTGGAAGAAGACTTCGGCAGTCGCCTGTTTTGGTACTCCCTTCCTTCAATTTTTGAACTCGGGAGTGGGGGGGCTACTGTTGGGGATAAATCCCGCTCCTGCCGAAGCCCGGCCCGACGCTCAGCCCAATGTAACCAGTAGCCGCTGAAGAGCTTTAGCGCCAGGCGCCAGGCCGAGCCCCTACCACGGCCGAACTGCCTAGAGGCCGAACTCCCCTGCACCAAGGTCCGGGCCGAACTGCCTAGAGGCCGAACTCCCCTGCGCCAAGGTCCGGGCCGAACTACCTAGCTGCCGAACTCCCCAGCGCCAGGCTCCGGGCCGAACTCCCACCGCCAGCCGAACTTCCTGACGGCCGAGCTCCTTGGACTCCAAGCGGCAGGACTTCTTCGGGAGACGGACTCCTCCCAGACGCCCGTTCGGCCATCCGAGCTCCTCCCGGGTTTTCCCTTCAGCCGAACTCTCCTACAAGCCCGAACCCATTCGGACCCCACGGCCGAACTCCTTCGGACCGACTTCAGGCGAGCCCAAGTGGCCGAACCCCTTCGGACCGACCCTAGGCGACCGAACTCCTCAGCGAGCCCTGGCCGAACCAACTAGCAACCGAAGTCCTTCAACTGGCCAGCCGAGCTTCTTCGGGCCTCTCAGCGGTCGAACTCCTCGGCAATCCGTCCCGCGGCCGAACTCTACAGATGGCCGACCCTTCAGCCAGACGAACTCCCCCAGCTTCCCCTTCGGCCGAACTCTGTTACAAGTCCGAACTCCATCTGGACGAACTGTCGCCTGCAGCAAGACCGGACGGCGCCTTCCTCTCCGTACCGGACTCCATGCGGCCCACGACTCGCCAGTATGGCTCCCACGATCCACCGGACGACGCCTTCCTCTCCGTACCGGACTCCATGCGGCCCACGACTCGCCAGTATGGCTCCCACGATCCACCGGACGATGCCATCCTCTCCGTACCGAACTCCATGCCGCCCAACGACTCTCTGTCGGACGGCATGACCGTCACCATCAACTAAGCTCCGCTATAAAAGGACCCCTCCAGATACGCCAGGGGAAGCTCTCTGAACTCTCGACTCTCTAAGCTCTCCTCCTCATCTCTAAGCTCTCTGAACTCTCGACTCTCTAAGCTCTCCTCCTCATCTCTAAGCTCCGGAACCCATTCCGAGCACTCCATTACTGTTGGCCGAAAACTGACTTGAGCCTCGGAGGGTCCTGCCGGAGCCACCCCCCCATCGGTTCCGGATGGGACTTCGTTTTGCAGGTCCCCGACGGCGACCTCGGCGGCCTCGACTCCAGCGACCTCCGGCGAGGATGGATTTCTGCACCAACATAACCCTTCTTGAGGTAATCACAAATGAGGGGGCATCGCCGCACGATGTGCTTGGATTTCTGATGAGACCTTGGCTCCTTAGCAAGGGCCATGGCATCATTGTTATCGCAGTAAAGAGGAATGGCATCTGATGGCATCACTCTGATCTCTATGGCAAACTTTTTGTACCAAAATGTCTCCTTTGTAGCTTCTGATGCAGTTACTTTCATGGTGGAATCTACTATCAATGCCTGCTTGAAACTCTTCCAATTGACAGCACCACCATTACACACAAACAAACTTTCAGATGTCGACTTTCGATCATCTACATCGAACATAAAATTTGAATCTGTATACCCCTAGACCTGAAGTTCTCCATTACCAAAGACCAACAACATATCTTTAGTTCTTCTTAAGTACTTAAGGATACATTTCATAGAAGTCCAGTGTTCTTCACCTGAATTTGACTGATATCTGCTCGTGACACTCACAGCATGGGCTATATCAGGTTGTGTAAATAACATGGCATACATGAGGCTCCCTATTGTTGAAGCATAAGGGATCTTGCTCATGCATGCTATTTCCTCAAGTGTGCTAGGACACATCTTCTTGAAAAGATGAATGCCATGTCTGAAGGGTACCAAACCCCTCTTAGAGCTTTCATGCTAAACCTCTTTAGCACTTCCTCTATGTACATCTTCTGTGAAAATCCTAGCATCCAATTTGGTCTATCTCTATAGACTTTAATTCCTAGAATAAAGGATGCTTCTTCTAGATTTTTCATGGAGAATTCTTTAGATAACCATATTTTAACCGTGGTCAACATGGGAATATCATTCCCAATAAGGAGGATATCATCTACATACAATACAAGGAAGACAACAATGCTCCCACTGATCTTTTTAAAGAAACATTGTTCCTTCTCATTCTTGGTGAAATCAAATAATTTGATCACATCATTGAAATGAGTATTCCAGCTCCGAGATGCTTGCTTAAGTCCATATATAGACCTTTGCAGCTTGCATACCTTGTGATCAGCATCACTGGATGTGAAACCTAGCGGTTATTCCATGTAGATATCTTCCTCAAGATATCCATTTAAGAATATCGTTTTCACGTCCATTTGCCATATTTCATAATTGAAATAGGCTGCAATAGCAAGCAATATGTAGATGAATTTTAGCATAACTACTGGCGAAAAGGTATCTTGATAGTAATGCCTTCACACTGACTATAATCTTTTGCCACTAATCTAGCTTTGAATGTCTCCACATTTCCATCTACACCAATCTTTCTCTTGTAGATCCATTTACACCCAATAGGTACTATACCTTCTGGTGGATCTACTAGGGTCCAGGCTTGATTTGGGTGCATCAAGTCAATTTCTGACTTCATTGCCTCTAACCATTTCTTGGAGTCGATATCTGATATCGTCTCATTATAGATTTTTAGATCATCACCAAAAACCCCATTACCTACAAGGAACATTTTCTCTATTTCCTCTAAAATAGTACCTAAGTATCTCTTAGGAGAATGGAAAACCGTTTTTGATCTACGAGGTGGAGGAGGTAGTGATTGTATTGGCTCAACCTGATTTGGTTCCATTTGGTCCTTAGCTCGTTGCTCTTGTGAGACTTTCTCATCAAGCTTGATCTGCTTTCTAATGCCGCTATCTTGAATAAACTATTTTTTAAGAATGATGGCATGTTGACTCACAATCACAATATGATCATCTAAAATATAGAAATAATATTCTAATGACTCTTTAGGATATCCTATAAATCAGTTTGCTTTTCTACTTCATATCTGAATTCATTGAACTTTTCAAAAGCTTCAGACTTGTGTCTCATAAGATACATGTACCCATACCTAGATAAATCATCGAAAAAGGTTATGAAGTAGACAAAGTTGCCTCTAGTCGATACATCAAATGGGCTGCACACATCAGTATGTACTAGGGCAAGAAGATTCGTGGCCCTTTTCCCATGTCCTACAAGAGGATGCTTAGTCATTTTGCCATGAAGACAAGATTCACAAATTGGATATGACTTGAAAGTCAAGGGACTTAATAGCTCGATTTTCTCTAATTTGTTAATCCTATCTTCTGCTATATGACCTAGTTTTAGGTGCCATTGATACCTATCATTTGGACTATCCCTAGGTCGTTTCATAGCATTCACATTTTGCTTAATATTAAAAACAGACACATTAATATGTAACTAGTAAAGACCGTAAATAAGAAAACCATTTGAAATTTTATTTCTTTCATAAAGAATGTTACAATGGTCTGTAAGAAAACTAATCACATAGCGTTCTAGTACTAGGCATAAAATAGAAATCAAATTTATGCTTGCTGCAGGCGCACAATAACAGTCTTTTAATACTAAGTCTAAACCAAATGGTAGTCGAAGAGGGTATGTTCCCATAGCCACGATAGCAATTCTTGCTCCATTTTCGACGCATAGGATCATCTCACCATCCCTCAGCCTCCTGCTATCCTCAAGACCCTACATGAAAGTTCATAGATGAGCACCAGAATCAGAGTCCAACACCCAACTAGATGCAGAAGAAATCATAAGGTTAGACTTAATAATGAGTATACCTCCAGAAGGACCTGCCTCCTTATTCTTCAAGATGGCTAGATAAGTAGGATAGTTCCACTTCTAGTGGCCGTCATTGTTGCAATGGAAACACTTTTGTTTGTTAGCGGCCTTCTTCTTCAGCTCTGTCTTTTTCTTCTTTCCTCCTTCCACCTTCTACTTTTTCACAGACTTTTTCTTGTTTCCAAAAAACTTTCTCTTGAAAGAAGTCCCTTCCATAGCAAGCATTTAGCCCTTAAAACCTTTCATAGAAAGCTCAACAGTAACCAACATATTCATAAGTTTGGCCAAAAAATTTTGATATTTATGCATATGGTAGTTCATGATGAACTGCCCATATGTATTAGCCAAGGATTGCAGAATTATATCATTCTGCAAATTCAGATCCAACTTCACTTCGAGCTTCTCAAGCTCTTCCAAATTTCTGATCATCATCAGATAATGATCTTAGACTGACTGCCCATCACGTATTTTAGCCTTGAATAGTTGTTTAGTGACTTGATACTTGGTTGCGCAACTCTGTTCACCAAACAACTCTTGTAAGTGAGCCAACATTTGGTGGGCAGTCCTGATATCTTTATTTTGGCGTTGAAGCTCATCAGACATCGAGCCCAACATGTAGTATCAAGCCTTATTATCTTCGTCTGTCCACTTATCAAGAGACGCTCTCTATTCAGTGGATGGACGAGCTAGTAAGATGGGAGGGTCCTAGTCCAATACATGAGTTAACTTCTCAAAATCCAAAATAATTTTCAAGTTTTAGAGCCAATCCTTGTAATTGGATCCGGTCAATCTATGGGTGTCCAGGATACATGCTAGTGGGTTAGATGTAGACATTTTGCTGTAGAGAGTCAAAGTTTCTAGTTAGATATTGTAATTAAGACTTGACCAATTTGTTTAGTGGTTTTATTTTTAAATAAATTAGCTCCCACTATTTTCTTGGATCCTTACACTTCCTCTGTAGAGATGCGAAAATCTCCATGATCAATGATTTCTAGTGGATGGTGCGGTCCCACCAACTGACTCATCACCTCACCTAATAGTTATTGGTGATGGGTTAGCCAATGATTGAACAACTCTTGTTCAATGATTCTCTAATCATGGTGCACCCAAACTTGGTCTCTAATTCATGAATCTCACCGTGTCTGAAATATTGATCCACTTCTTAGTTAAGTCATACCCACCATTTGCATAGATTGGATTCCAAATTGAGTCTCTCACCGTATCTGAAATATTGAGCCCAATCCATCCTGTAGTCTGTAGCATCCAATGCCTAATAGATATGTTGCATTTTTTTAGTGCAACTGAACCACTGTAACCAACCGAGAACCATCAACCCTGGGAAGGGCCCACACATCTATAATGGTGGAAGATCTTAGACTTAATCATTTCTTAGGAAGATTTGATTTAGGTCTCATTAAACTAGACTTGACATAGTCATAACCATTATGACTAACCTAGTGGCATGGGTTAGCTTGGATTATTGACCACTTTAGATCAGGACTGAGACAACAAATATGGCTAGGTAAGTGAGACCGATGGAAGGGATATGCCATTAACTCGACAAGAATACATTCGAGTTGAGTAGCATCCAATTAAAAATCAATCGATCGTATCTACCAGACTTACCTTAGACACCAAATTATTGAGTTAGAATCAATCGAGTTAGCCTACAATTCAGACTCTAACCACTGAGCCTAATTAGATCTTAGCTTGATCGATCACTCACGTGACTCGATCTTAACTCAGACTTAATCTTATTAGGCTGGTCAATTTAAGCACTGTTGATCCCATCTAACCAACTCTTGATTCGGTTTGATCAACCGCTTAGACCTAATTGAGCTACCCAAGCTCGAACCCAATTTTATGAATATATCTTAGATCTAAATTCTCAATTTTAGACCTAACATATATTTCATAATCTTAATTCTTAATTAATTTTCCCTTGATCCTTGCTGGATGTGCTTGACGGTCCCCCATAATACGCTAACTTGGGGACTTCTTTGTCCAGCTATTGCAAGAGTCTCCGCTAGTTGAACCATGTCCAGTAGACGACCACACCCGCTCATCCCCTTTGTCAGCTATTTGATCAGGATGCTATAACCTAGGTCCCTCAACTTGGAATGGATGGTGAAGCGTAGGTGGCAAGTAGTTATATGGATATGGTGCTTTACTCGTAGATGCTTCTCTAGCTCTCAGAAGAATTGTATGGGAGTCATCCTCGAATGGACTTCCTGAATGACCGTACCAAAAAATTCTACTGTACTCCATGCAGCTATGGTTGTTGATCCTGTGGAGCTTACCCAAAGGTTCAGGCTGGATTGATTGAAGTGGGTGATACATTTTTGTATTTCTATGAGAAGCTCTACGGCACCCATGATTCCCAGTAGTAAGTTGTCAGCATATTGCGCATAACAAATCCTTATTAATAAGTCATAAGTTTTTAAGGGGGCCAGCTTATGGGCGAGGCATCTCTCTGACCTAATTTACAAATAAAACATGTAAATAAAATTCTAGGATTTCAGGATCTAGAATTTTGCAGAAAATAAGTTCTTGATTTCTGATTAAGGATGAACGCACAACATCCCTATACATCATACAGATATCCCATTGAATGAGAGGAGAGGGCATTTAAATTCTACTTTATTCTTATGATCGAACAACCAAGGGAAACGCCTTAACCAAAAATATAAAAACTATAAAACTAGTTAGATCTACATCATATATCTCATATATAAAAATTGATCTAACTTTATACATGTTTTGCATACATCTCATGTATCATATCATGCATATTTTCAGATCTAAATTATCTTATAATTATCTAAAACCATTAGATTTAAATTGATCACATCAAAATAAATTCTAATCTAGATAATTATATAGAACTATTCTACAACTAGTCTAAACATGCATTCATCATATCTCATATGAATCAAAAATTAAATAATTTTATTTACTATATTTTAGATCTTATAATAATAATAATAATATTAGAAAATAGTAAATAAATAGATTTAAAATCATAACTTAATCAAATTAAATTATGATCATGCAAGACTATGTATAGAATAATTCTATTTTACAACTAGTCAAGCATTTTATAAAATATAGATCTAAATTATTTAATTTTAATTTTTTTAAATTTTAGATCAAATCATATCTCATGTGATATCTGAAATCATCTAATTATTAGATCAAAATAAATTTAAATTAGATCTAAATAGTTTATTAGAACCTAGCTTTGATACCATTTGAGGAAAAATTTTTGATTTTTCGGGATAGGTTCGTTCAGATCTGATTGGATCAAGAGAGATATTTCAAAAATTTTTCAAAAATTTTTCTTTTGAATCTAGATCAGATTTAAGATATTTTAGATTTAATTTTATAGATTTAATAAAATAAAATAAAAATAAATTAAATCTAATTTAATTTTATATCTTTTATTGGGTAATCAGGTTACCCTATAATGATCCTGCCGATTGCCTGATGTTCTGGCTCAAGCCACGCAAGTGCCTGACCTCTACCAATATCCACTTAGGCTGGATGTAAAGATCATCTCCTTTTTTATCATCTCTCCAAATATTAGATCTAGATCTAATTTGGAGGATCTTCAAAACTCCTTTTGAAGATCTGGAATCGTCTCTTACAGCAATGCTGCCTTCTTCCTTTCTCATCATCTTTCTCTTGCCTAGATCGCACCAAACTGTAGCCCAAATCTTCTTGGACGTGGAGAGGAGAGAGAGAGCCAGAGGATGGCATGGAGGAGAAAGAGGGGAAGCCTTGTAGCATTGGCTATTAGCAATTTCTTTTTTTAAGGCTTAGCGTAGACAGGGTTTTTATAGATCCTGCTGCGCCATGTAGTGCCACATCATCCCGACCAATCACATCGCTTCGTGCAATCAGATCTAAATCTGATTGGTGGGATGATATCACTTAACCCAATCAGATGAGAGCCCCCTCAAATCATCCTTACGTAGTGCCAAGATTGGTCAAAGCTGAGTCTTAGGTGCCTACCCAGGTTGATTCTAAGAAGCAACCTGGAGTCCCATCCGTATGGGACACCAGGCATCCCTATCCATGGATGCACGCCTAGGGAGGCTTGCACCCCCTCCTTTCAAATTTCTAGCAAGGGGACAAGCCCCTATCTATTCTCCTACAGGTGCATGACACATGGGCAGATGTCTAAGTGTCAAAGGTCAATGTTTGACCAAAGTCAAAAGATAAGAATTAGCAGGTGATGAAAAATGACAGGTGTTGTCTCAAATTTATCTTATAAATTAAGACAACCCTTTTCTAACCTGGACAAGCTCCAGTCAGACCAAGTAAAGGTACCTAAGTGAGCACAAACATATTTGGCTCAGTCGAGATAACTTTTAATGATAATTGAAGGAGAACATTAGGCTCAATCGTGTGCTAGCATGATTTTCTTGAATCTAATTGAATCTAATTCATATCAATTGAACTGAGTTAGTCCAATTGATGATATCTAGATCCAAACTCTTATTTGTGTGATCCAGTTAGGTTCAGTTCTATATGGTAGTGGGATATGTCATGATCTCTATCATCGACATCATTGAAACACCTTCCGATTGATCAAAACTTTTTTGATTCTGACAACTAGAATGATTAATCATCAAAATCATTCTAATTGCTCCCAAAATCCATTAGTGACACCTAGCAGTATATGGTGGCAATCCATCAAAACTAAAGATAAACCTCTTGGTGCAGCTACCTATGTGATTAAGTTCTTCTATCTTGAGCTCCGATCAGATTAGGGATAACGTGAACTCATCAAACCCTAATTTTTGTCATATGATTTAATCATTTGATTCAAGTCCAATGTGAAAATATTAATAGAAACTCTTTCTATTATTTAACTCTACAATGGCCATGGGCTTATGGACTTGATTCTCATGATCATCATAGGGCTGCTCCTCATCTATCGAGGTAAATAGATTTTCTCTTTATGCAATCCAATTCCTACAATGAACATGCTATAGCCAACATACACCTTAGGATTCCGAATGGCTTGGAGATCGAGTTATGGTATAGTCAAACTATAACACCCTCACGGTGAACTATCGATACACCTTAGGTCAAAGAATCAGACACACCACTACAACTTCAAGCCAGTCATCAACGAGAAGGTAGACTTTCTTATGATTGCTCAAAGTGGTCACGGTCAGTGCCCTCGTTCTCTAACGAGTATTTGTACTCTTGCTTTGGTGTCTCTACACTGTAGACTCAAGACTTATCTACTATAAAGAAGCGATTGTACACCAACCTTTCAGATCAATCACCATCCTCATGATGATCTGACGATCAAGAGCATTTTATGAGTTAATAATGAAAATTCTTGTCTTAAATTACAACTCTTGAAAATAAGAATTATCATTACCATTAACTTAAGGGATGTATCATAGATACTAAATACACATTTGTGATAGAAAATAACTAATTTTATTATTTATAGTCAAAATTATAATTTTGCCCCTAGAAGTGTATTACAAGTGTCATCCAATTCTGACTTCTAGGGCACACATATCTAACAAGTGGATGTTTTATCGATTTCCAGCACCCCACTAAGTGGGTGACGAGTAGAAGGAGATGTTTTATCCATTTCCAGCACCCTACTAAGTGGGTGATGAGCAGAAGGACTCTCCTTCCATACCCACTCTAAAATTTTTCCATGAAAAAGTGTGACAAAACCATAAGAGGTGCCAGGAATGGATAAGGTTGGATTGGCTTCAAGCTCCAACCACTTGCCTTTGAATTCAAAATTCAAGACAATTCATCCAAATCCAACTATTGGTCCAGGTCAAACGAAGAAGAAAGGAGGGCATGCATTCTATTCTAGGCAAGGAAAATCTCATGCAAAACCAAAGTGTGCATGAGAGAGGGCACGGAAAAGTCAAAGGTGGTGTAGGGAGTTCAAAATTCAAACAATCTTTTAATTGGTCCAAATTGGTTTCAACTGAACCAATTTTTCAAACCCAATTAGACTTGATCAAACCTAATCAGATTAGGCTTAACCCAACCAAAAAAATTCTAATTAAATTAAAAATTAATTAGGTCTAGATCCTAATCAAATCAGGATCGAATCTCCCTTAGCAATTAGGTGATCTCATGACCTAATCGGGTTAAATCCAATTGAATCAAATTCAATCAGATTTAATTGAATCCTCATCACTCAATCAAATTAAGCTAATTAGCAATCAAAATACTAAATAATCCTTCAATAAATATATAGTTTCTTTTGAGTGGGTGTCTGGGTAATAGAATCCCATCTATATTAAACTCTTGATCAAAGAGTCCCAAACCAGTGAGACTCTTGATTGAAGTATCCTAAATGAATGAAAATCATGATCATAGAGTTTCAGACTAGTGAGACTCTTGATCATAAAGTTTCAGATAAGTAGGACACAGAGTTTCAATCTAGTGGAACTCTTAATCATAGAGTCCTAAATCAGTGGGACTCTTGATCACAAAGTTTCAGTCTAGTGGGACTCTTAACCATAGAATCCCAAACCATTAAAACTCTTGATCAACCATCAGATCAGGTAGGAACTCCTATTGTGTATGATCTTATAGGTTCGAATCCTATGTCGGTAGCATAGAAACCAATATTTTATACCAATCGATGTGACTATGTAGCAATGATATCCGACATTCAGATAAGTCGAATGCTGCAATGCAACATCGACAAACCTTAGGCATATGATTACCATATAATTCATTCTCTTGACCTCAATGCTCAAAGGACAACCTAGGATTTACCGTCAATCCTAAAATTTATTCACACCATATTTCAAAATTTTAGCATCCATCATATGGATGACCCTAGTTGAGGTTTTAATAAATTGAAATATAGTGATGCACTTGCTCCAGCACTTGGAGGGGTCAATCCCATCTTGACTCATACATCAACTAAATAAGTACTTGACTACACCCAAAAGCCTTCTATCATTGAATTAGAAATTCAAGTAGTCTAGTACCAAAGTGCAATGAGTTGCTCGCAAATCACCATAGCGATCTTAGGTCTAAAGGACACTTATACCCATATCCTTCTTGAGCAACTCTTGACAGTAGAGAGCTCCATAGTTGAGTTATGTTCAATAAAATGTACCCCGACACTTCACCTGCATGCCATACCAATATCTCCATACTTCTTGATTAAGAGGACAACCAACAAATATGGCACGCAATGACCTATATTCGAGAGCATTATCATCTTAGGTGGCAACGTATCATTTGGTCGCAAACATGTTTAAGAACTAAATAACAAATTCTTTTTTATCGAGTCTAAATAGTCCTAAAAATTTCATCATAGATGACTTTGTTATGAAAAGATGCACAAACATAATGACATGCCAGAATAATAATTTTATTCATTAATAATTTAAGTATAATTTTACAATTAGCTCAACCATCTACAACCTAGATGATTGTCTTTAGGATACAATACTCAATAATTAATCCCCAAAAAAAGGATGCTTCACTTAGGTCTTTCATAGAAAACTCCTTAGACAACCATATCTTGATTGAGGTCAATATGGAAATGTCATTCCTAATTAGGAGGATGTCATCCACTTATAATACGAGGAAGACAATAATTCTCCCACTGACCATTTTGATCACATAGGGATTCTCTTCATTTTTTATGAAAAAAAATGATTTGATCACATCATTAAAATAGGCATTCCAACTTCGAGATGCTTGCTTTAGTCCATAAATGGATCTTTGTAGCTTGTTGACCTTATGATCACTGTCACTGAAAGTGAAACCAAGTGGCTGTTCCATATAGATTCTTCCTCAAGATATCTATTTAAGAATATCATTTTCATGTCCATTTATCATATTTCATAATTGAAATATGCTGCAATAGCAAGTAATGTGTGGATGAATTTCAGCATGGCCACTGGCGAGAAGGTATCTTGATTGTCAATGCCTTCATGCTGACTATACCCTTTTGCCACTAACCTATCTTTGAATATCTCCATATTCCCATCTGCACCAATCTTTCTCTTGTAGATCTATTTACCCTCGATAGATATAAGACCCTTAAGTCGATCTACCAAGACCTAGACTTGGTTCGAGCGCATTGAGTCGATTTCTGACTTCATTGCCTCTTGCCATTTCTCAGAGTCAATATCTGATATCGCCTCATCATAGATTTTGGGATCATCTTTATGAACCCCATTTTCTATAAGAAATATTTTCTCTACATTCTCTAAAATAATACCTAAGTATCTCTCAGGAGGATGAAAAATCCTACTAGACTTACAAGGTAGAGAAGGTAGCATGTGGATTGGCTCAAATAGACCAGGTTCCTCATGTTCCTTGGCCCATTGCTCTTCGGAGACTTTCTCCTTGAGCTTGATCTATCTTTCCATGTCACCATCTTGAATAAACTATTTTCTATAAAAAATAGCATGTCGACTCTCAATCACATTATGGTCTTCAGGAAGATAGAAATAATATCCTAAAAACTCCATAGGATATCCGATGAATTGAGCTCTAAGGGACCTAGATTCTAACTTATCCATCTACTATCTCTTGACATGGGCCAGACAATCCCAAATCTTGAGATGACTCAAACTTGGATTCTTACCATGCCATATCTCATATGGTGTGGTAGGAACGATTTTAGAAGTAACCCTATTTAGTGCATAAATAGCTGTTAGCAGACTATGTCTCCAAAAAATTCGAAAAGATCTATGAATCTCATCATGAAACAGACTATATCTAATAGAATCCAATTTCTTTACTCTAAAACCCCATTGAGTTGAGGCATTCCAGGTGGAGTCCACAGTGAGACCATGCCATATTCCTTAAGATAGTTCAAAAATTTTCTACAAAGGTATTCACCTCCTCGATCTGATTGAAGAACCTTAATGGACTTTTTGGTCTATTTCTCCACTTCATGTGTAAATTTCTTAAACTTCTCAAAGGCTTCAGACTTGTAATGCATTAGGTACATATACCTATACCTAGAAGAATCGTTAGTAAAGATAATGAAGTATACAAAACCACCTCTAACCAGCACATCAAAAGGGCTGCAAACATCTGTATGCACGAAAGCAAGTAGCTCTATAGTCCTTTCCCCATATCCTATAAAGGATAGCTTGGTCATTTTGCCTTGAAGGCATGACTCATAAATCGGGTATGACGTGAAAGTCAATGGACCTATTAGTCTTGATTCCTCCAATTTATTAATCCTATCTTTGCTATATGACCTAGCCTAAGGTGCCACAGGTACTTTTTATTTAAGCTATCTCTAAAACGTTTAGATCCTATGGCATTCAAATTTTGCTGGACATAATCAATAGGTACATTTACATGTAATTGATAGAGATCGTTTATTAAGAGACCACTTCTAATTTTATTTCTTTCATAAAGAATAATACAATGATCCTTAAAGAAACTAATTACATATCCATCCTGTGCTAAATAAGAGATAGAAATTAGATTCCTGCTCATTATAGGTACATAAAAATAGTCTCTAAGAACTAAGATGCTTATCGATGGTAGTCACAGAGGGTACCTTTCCATGGCTACAGTAGCAACCTTTGCTCTATTTTCAACATGCAGGATCATTTCGCCATCCCTTAGCCTCCTGCTATCCTCAAGACCTTGCAAAGAAATGCACAAATGAGCACTAGATTTAAAGTCAAGCACCCAACTGGATGCAGAAAACACCATTAGGTTCGTCTCAATGATGAGCATACCATCAGATGGTCCACCTTCCCTTTTATTATTTAGGCTTGCTAGGTAAGTAGGGTAGTTCCAATTCTAATGGCCATTGGAGTTATAGTGGAAATACTTTCTTTTCTCTATAGCCTTCTCCTTCAGCTATCCCTTCTTCTCTTTCTTCTTTCCCTCCATCTTCTTCTTCTTCACAGACTTCTTCTTCTTTCTAGAGGATTATTTCTTGGAAAGAGTCCACTCCATATCAAGGACAGAGCCCCTTGAACTCTTCAAGGTCCCTTCAATAGTCACCAGAATGTTCATTAATTCAGTCAGGGTGCACTAGATCTTATTCATATGAAAGTTTACTATAAACGATCTATATAAATTAGTCAAAAACTATAGAATTAGATGAATCTGCATATCCTTATCCATCGACATGCCAAGCTTCTCAAGCGCCTTTAAGTTCTTGATCATTGATAAGCAATGATCATAGATCGACTGTCCATCACGCATCTATGCTTTGAAGAGTGTCTTGGACACTTCATAGCATGCTGCATGACTTTACTCACCATACAACTCCTATAGGTGAGCTAGCATCTGGTTAGTAGTCTTCATGTCTTCATGTTGGCACTATAACTCATCTGACATTGAGGCCAACATGTAGCACCTGACTTTATTATCATTGTCCAACCACTTCTCATGAGACGCTTTCTGATCAGCAGTCCGACGAGCTGGGAGAGGAGGAAGGTTCTGGTCCAAGACAGGTCAAATTCTCAAAACTTAAAATTTTTTCAAGTTCCTAAGCCAATCTTGAAATTAGGTCCAATCAAATGTTTGGTTTCTAGAATCCTGGCTAGGCAGTTCGATGTAGATATTTTTCTATAAAGTATCAAAGGTTTTAGTTAGATTTATAATTAACATAATCAATTTATTTTAGGGGTTTTATTTTTAAAATAAATTTGGGCTTCCACTATTTTTTTGGATCCCTACACTCCCTTAGAAGAGATGAGAAAATCCACATGATCAAAGATTTTTAGAGGATGGTGCAGTCCCACCAATTTGCTCACCACCTCACCTAATAGTTATTAATGATGAGTCAGTCAATGAATAGATAACTCTTATCTAATGTTTCTCTAAACATGTTGTATCCAACTTTGGTCTCTAATTCATGAAGCTCATCATGCCCGAAGTATTACTCCACTCCTTAGTTAAGTCGGATCCACCATTTGCACAAAATGGATTTATGATTAAAATCCTTATCATATCTAAAATATTGATCTCAACCCATCCTCCAATCCATAATATACCATGGCTAATAGCTATGGTTGTGTCTTCCCAATGTAATCTAATAAGTACAATAAAAACATCATTAAAAATAATAATTTATTAATTAATTTATATTTTTTTAAGAATTAAATATTTTTATTCATTATTTTTAAAAAATATATTTACTAATGGAAAGAACTCATTTTTTTGATCGTGATGAAATAAGTTTGGAGCAAATTAGAGTTAAAATGGATCCGATATGAATTTTTAAAAGAAAAAATTAAAAAAAATAAAATAGCTCAGCTGGCTCACCCAGCCAAGCTAGCACATCCAACCAAGCCACTGAAAGCAACTTAGCCGATGCGTCTCAGCTCAGCCAACATGCTGTTTAAGCTGGTTCAGCCATAAAAGCTACTCATTGATCCACGAATCCAAGCATGGACCGTTAGCTCAGCAAAGTTCAGCCAATCATAGGATGACATGTAGTGGACCAAGACTCCTAAAGGGTTTATAGAAAATTCATCATGGTATATAGGGGCAAAATGGTAATTCTATAGGCTAAGGCGCACGTTGATTGGCTACGGTCTGTGGTGTGGTCGTTCTACAGGATCCAAGGGAATAGTATTTGCGCCATCCGATGGTTGTGGTCATTGCCAATCAGGATCAAATAGTTGGGGAGTTTTCCCAGTTTGATTCAAATTTAGCCAGCTCCATCAATGCGATCCAATGGTTCCAAAGGCTCCAAGCGATGATCCAATGGCCAGATTTCACCCAAATAAAGATCGGATGGTGGGGATGATTTCCTACTCTAATTTGAAGCTAATTAACATGATCCGATGGCCACACATATTTTAGGCGATGATCTAATAATGAAAAAAGCTCCCGACGGCAATCAAGCACTCTAAGCTCCATCCAATGGTCAAAAATGCTCCACCATATGTAATTTAGCCAAAATTCAATCCAACTTGATTTGGGCTATTATATATCAATTTTTGATTTTTCTGGATCAATTGATCTAGATCTGATAGCCAAAGCTCATGAAACTACGTAGAATTCAATCTAAGGGCTATTTTAATATGATTTTCATCAGGATTTCTCCATATTTGATGATTATAACACTCCCTTAGTCCCACATTATCTAGAAAAAAATACTCTAGCCCTTCAACACCTATAAAAAAGACCCCAGGCCATCAAATTAAGTTGTCTTTGATCAAGAAAAAGCTATGGTCCATGGTGGGAGTCGTACTTGGGTCAGATGCTGCTTCAAGATAATGGGTGCTACAAAGAAGAGATATCTCCTATGCCATCTTCACGCTCACACCGATCCAAGATCAAGATCAGTCCACTTTTAGTTTTTATTTTTTTCTCTTTTTTTTTTAAATTTCATGTATTTAAATTTTAAACTTTTAATTTATGCAAAATTTACATTTGCAGCTATTTAAATTTCAACTTTTTATTTTTAATTATAATTTAAATTTTTCTCTTTATATTTAATTACTTTTTATTTTTACTATAAGTTGTTAGATATGTGTGCCCTAGAAGCTAGAATTGGCTGATACTTATAATACACTTCTAGAGCCAAAATTATAA
This sequence comes from Cocos nucifera, assembly GCA_006176705.1. Classification (NCBI taxonomy): domain Eukaryota; kingdom Viridiplantae; phylum Streptophyta; class Magnoliopsida; order Arecales; family Arecaceae; genus Cocos; species Cocos nucifera. The sequence continues at coordinate 365,486 of QRFJ01001175.1, read as the reverse complement.
TTTTGACTATAAATAATAAAATAGATTATTTCTTATCATAAATATGTATTTAGTGTCTGTGATACATTCCTTGAGTTAATGATAATGATAATTCTTAATTTCAAAAATTGAAAATTTAAGACAAAAAATTTTATTATTAACTCATAAAATGCTCGTGATCGTAGGATCATCATGAGGATGGTGACTGATCCGAAAGGTTGGTGTACAATCACTTTTTTTATAGTAGATGAGTCTTGAGTCTACTGTGTGGAGACATCAGAGCGAGAGTATAGGTACTCGTTAGAGAACGAGGGCATTGAGTGTGACCACCTCGAGCAATCATAAGGAAGTCTACCATCTCATCGATGACTGACTTGAAGCTGTAGTGGTATATCTGATTCTTTGACCTGAGGTGCATCAGTAGTTCATCTTAAGGGTCTTATAGTTTGAATACACCATGACTCGATCTCCTAGCCATTTAAAACCCTAAGGTGTATGTCGGCTATAGCATGTTCATTGTAGGAACTGGATTGCACCAAGTGGAAATCTATCTACCTTGGTGGATGAGGAGCAACCCTATGATGATCATGAGAATCAAGTCCATAAGCCCATGGCCATGGCAGAGCGAAATAATAGAAAGAGTTTCTATTAAGGTTTTCACGTCGGACTTGAATCAAATGATTAAATCATATGATAGAAATTAGGGTTTGACGAGTTCACCTTAACACTAATCTGATCGAAGCTCAAGATAGAAGAACTTAATCACAAAGATAGCTGCACCAAGAGGTTTATTTTTAGTTTTGATGGGTTGCCACCATATACTGTTAGATGTCACTGGTGGATTTTGGAAGCAATTAGAATGATTTAGATGGTCGATCATTTTAGTTGTCTGAATCAGAAGAGTTTTGATCCATCGAAAGGAGTTTTGATGATGTCAATGATAGAGATCACGACATATCCCATTATCATACAGAACTAAACCTAACTAGGTCACACAAATAAGGGTTTGGATCTAGATATCATCAATTGGACTAACCTAGTTCAATTGATTTGAATTAGATTCAATTAGGTTCAAGAAAATCGTGCTAGCACATGATTGAACCTAACGTTCTCCTTTTATTATCATTAAAAGTTATCTCGACTGAGCTAAATGAGTTTGTACTCACTTAGGTACCTTCTCTTTATCTGACTGGAGCTTATCCAGATTAGAAAAAGGTTATCATAATTTATGAGATAAATTTAAGACAACACCTACCATTTTCCACCACCTGCTAATTCTTTTTCTTTGACTTTGGTCAAACATTGACCTTTGATGCTTGGACATCTGCGCATGTGTTATACACTTATTGGAGAATAGATAGAGGCTTGTCTTCTTATTGGAAATTGGAAAGTAGGGGGTGCACACCTAGGGAGGCATGCGCCCATGGATAGGGATGCCTGGAGTCCCACACGGATGGGACTCCAGGTTGCTTCTTGGATTCTACTTAGGTGACCCCTAGCTATAGATATTGACCAGTCTTAGGTCCCATCTAATGTTGAATTAGTGGGGCTCTCATCTAATTGGATCAAGAGATGTCATCCCACCAATTATATTTAGATCTGATTGCACGAAGTAACATGATTGACCGGGATGATGTGGCACTGCATGGCGCTGCAGGGTCTATATAAATCCTATCT
>QRFJ01001175.1:233121-363487 GCA_006176705.1 Cocos nucifera | reverse complement strand
TCTAGCCATTTAAAACCCTAAGGTGTATGTCGGCTTATGCATGTTCATTGTAGGAACTGGATTGCACCAAGTGGAAATCTATCTACCTGGTGGATGAGGAGCAACCCTATGATGATCATGAGAATCAAGTCCATAAGCCCAGTGCCATGGAGAGCGAATAATAGAAAGAGTTTCTATTAAGGTTTTCACCTCGGACTTGAATCAAATGATTAAATCATATGATGTAGAAATTAGGGTTTGACGAGTTCACCTTAACACTAATCTGATCGAAGCTCAAGATAGAAGAACTATATCACCAAGATAGCTGCACCAAGAGGTTTTATTTTTAGTTTTGATGGGTTGCCACCATTACTGTTAGATGTCACTGGTGGATTTTGGAAGCAATTAGAATGATTTAGATGGTCGATCATTTAGTTGTCTGAATCAGAAGAGTTTTGATCCATCGAAAGGAGTTTTGATGATGTCGATGATAGAGATCATGACATATCCCATTACCATACAGAACTGAACCTAACTGGGTCACACAAATAAGGGTTTGAATCTGGTGATCATCAATTGAACTGATCTAGTTCAATTGATCTGAATGAGATTCAATTAGGTTCAAGAAAATCGTGCTAGCACTCGATTGAACCTAACGTTCTTCTTTTACTATCATAAATAAGTTGTCTCTGACTGAGCCAAAGGAGTTTGTGCTCAATCAGGGCCTTCATCTTGGTCTGACTGGAGGTTGTCCAGTTCAGAAAAAGGTTGTCTTATTTATGAGATAAATTTAAGACATTACCTGCCATTTTTGGTCACCTGCCATTTCTTTTTCTTTGACTTTGGTCAAAAGTTGACCTTTGACTGCTTGGACATTGACCATGTGTTATACACTTATTGGAGAGCTGGTGGGAGGCTTGTCCCTATTGGAAACCTGGAAAGGAGGGGGTGCACACCTAGGGAGGCATGCGCCCAATGGAAGGGATGCCTGGAGTCCCAACTGTTGGATGGGACTCCAGGTCTCCTTTTGGATTCCAATTAGAGTGACCCCTAGCCTATAGATTTGACCAGTCTTAGGCCCATCTAAGTTGAATTAGTGGGGCTCTCATCTAATTGGAATCAAGGAGATCTCTATTCCCACCAATCAGATTTAGATCTGATTTCACAAAGGGTTAACATGATTGAGGGAGAGTGGATGCATGGCGCTGCAGGGTCTATAAATAAGACCCTGCGCCCAACTTTTAAGAGAGTTCTCTCTTAGCCCATGCCCCAAGGCTCCCCTCTCTTCCTCCACATCATCTTCTTCTCCTCCTCTCCTCTCCATGTCCAAAAGGGATTTTGGGCTTCAGTTTGGTGCGATTCATGCAAAGAAAGGCGATCAAAAGCAAGAAGGCTGCACTGCTGCAAAGGACGACTGCTGATCTTCAAAAAGAGTTTTGAAGATCCTCCAGATCAGATCCAGATCTAATTTTTGGAGGTGTGATAAGAGAAGAAGAGGATCTCCAGATCCAACCTGAGTGGATACCGGTAGAGGCCAGGCGCTTGCGTGGCTAGATCCAGAACCTTCCGCTGCAATACAGGATCATCAACAGGGTAATAGGATTACCCAATCAAGGTAAATTAAATTTGATTTAATTTATTTTTATTTTTATTTATTAAATATAATAAGAATTAGATCTAAAATATCTTAGATCTGATTAGATCAAGAGAAAAATTTTTGAAATATATCTCTTGATCTGATCAGATCTGAACGAACCTGGACCAAAAAAATCAGGATTTTCCCTTCAACTGGTATCAGAGCCATGGTTCTCTAAATTATTTAGATCTAATTTTTAATTTATTTTAATTAAAATTAATGATTTTAGATGTCACATGAGATGTGATCAGATCTGAAATCAGAAAAAAAAATTAAAATTAAATGATTTGGATCTAAGATTTGAAGATATGCATGACTAGTTCTAAAATAGAATAGTTCTATAATAGTCTTGCATATTTCTTTGATTTAATTTTGATTAAATCATATTTTAGATCTATTTATTTACTATTTTTTGATATTATAAGTATTATAATAACATCTAAAAAATAAAAAATAAAAATTATTTAATTTTTAAATATCATATGAGATATGATTGATGCATGTCTAGACTAGTTGTAGAATAGTTCTACATAATTGTCTAGATTAGAATTTATTTTGATTAGATCAATTTAAATCTAATTTTTTAGATTATTATGAGATAATTTAGATCTAAAAAATATGCATGATTATGATACATGAGATGTATGCAAAATATGCCATTGATTAGATCTAATTTTTATATATGAGATATATGATATAGATCTAACTACTTTTGTAGTATTTACATGTTCCTGATTAAGGCGTTCCTCTTGGCCGTCCGGTCATAAGAATGAAAGAAGGATTTAAAGGCCCTCTCCTTCCCATTCGATGGGGTGTTCTTATGATGTGTAGGGGTGCTGCGTGTTCGTCCTTAATCAGAAAATCCAAAACTTACTTTCTGCAAAACCCTAGATCCTGAAACCCTAGGATTTATTGTGCATATTTTGTTTATGAACCCTAACTTAATTAAGAATTAAGTTTATGGAAATATTAATTAGGTCTAAAATTGAGAATTTCAGATCTAAGACATATTCATAATACTGGGTTCGGGCTTGGGTAGCTCAATTAGGTCTAAGCGGTTGATCAAACCGAATCAAGAGTTGGTTAGATGGGATCAACAATGCTTAAATTGACCAGCCTAATAGGATTAAGTCTGGGTCAAGATCGAGTTCATGAGTGATCGATCAAGCAAGACCTAATTAGGCTCAGAGGTTAGAGTCTGGATTGTAGGCTAACCCAATTGGTTCTGACTCAACAATTTGGTGTCTAAGGTAAGTTTGGCACATACGACCGACTGGTTTTTAATTGGAAGCTACTCGACCTGAATGCATTCTTGTACGAGTTAATGGCATATTCCTTCCACCGGTCTCACTTACCTGGCCATATCTGTTGACACAGTTCTGATCTGAGGTGGTCAATAATCCGAGCTAACCCATGCCACTAGGTTAGTCATAATTGTTATGACTAATGCCAAGTCTAGTTTAATGAGACCTGAATCAATTCTCCCTAAGAAAAGATTAAGTCTGAGGTCTTCCACCATTGTAGATGTGCGGGCCCTTTCCCGGGGTTGATTGTTCTCGACTGGATACAGTGGCTCAGTTGCACCGGAAAAGATGCAACCATGTCTATTAGGCATTGGATGCTATGGGCTGGAGGATGAGAGTTGGGCTCAATATTCTGGATACGGTGAGAGACTCAATTAGGAACCCAGTCTATGCAAATGGTGGGTCTGACTTAACTAAGGAGTGGATCAATATTTTCGGATACGGTGAGATTCATGAATTAGAGACCAAGTTTGGGTGCACCATGATTAGAGAATCATTGAACAAGAGTTGTTCACTCATTGGCTAACCCATCACCAATAACTGTTAGGTGAGGTGATGAGTCAGTTGGTGAGACCGCACCACCCACTAGAAATCATTAATCATGGAGATTTTTGCATCTCTACAGAGGGAGTGTAGGGATCCGAGAAAATAGTGGGAGCTAATTTGTTTAAAAATAAAATCCCTAAATAAATTGGTCAAGTCAAAATTACAGTATCTAACTAGAATCTTTGACTCTCTATAGGAAAATGTCTGCGTCCAACCCACTGGCACGTATCCTGGACACACATAGACTGACTGGAACCCAAATTATAAAGATTGGCTCAAAACTACAAAATTATTTTGGGTTCAGAGAAGTTAACCATGTTATTGGACCAGGACCCTCCCACCTTACCAGCCCGTCCATCCACTGAACAGAGAGCGTCTCTTGAAAAATGGATGGACAAGATATTACATGTTGGGCTCGATGTCTGATGAGCTCCAGCGCCAACATGAAGATATCGGGACTGCTCGCCAAATGTTGGCTCACCTACAGAGATGTTTGGTGAACAGAGTCGCGCAGCCAAATATCAAGTCACGAAATGACTTTTTAAGGCTAAGATGCGTGATGGGCAGTCAGTCCAAGATCACTGTCTGATGCAATGATCAAGGACATGGAAGAGCTTGAGAAGCTCGGTGTGAAGTTGGACTTGGATCTGCAGAATGATATTATTCTGCAATCCTTGACTGATGCATATGGGCAATTCATCATGAATTACCACATGCATAAACTTCAAAATTCCTTGGCCGAATTAATGAATATGCTGGTTACCGCTGAGCTTTCTATGAAAGGTTCTAAAGGCTCAGTTCTTGCTATGGAACGGACTTCTTCCAAAAGAAAGTCTTTTCAAAAGAAGAAGAAGTCTGTGAAAAAGCAGAAGGTGGAAGGAGGAAAGAAAAAGAAGGCAGAGCGAAGAAGAAAGTCGCTGCAAAGAAAGTATTTCCATTGCAACAGCGATGGCCATTGGAAGCGGAACTGCCCTACTTACCTGGCCACCCTAAAGAACAAGAAGGAAGGTCCTTCTGGAGGTATGCTCGTTATTGAGTCTAACCTTACGGTTTCTTCTGCATCCAGTTGGGTGCTTGACTCTGGTTCTAGTGCTCATCTGTGCACTTCTATGCAGGGTCTTGAGGATAGCAGGAGGCTGAGGGATGGAGACATGATCCTACGCGTCGGTAATGGAGCAAGAGTTGCTGCAGTAGCCGTGGGAACATACCCTCTTCGATTACCATCTGGTTTAGACTTAGTTTTAAAAGACTGTTATTATGTGCCTGCAGCTAGCAGGAATTTGATTTCTGTTTCATGCTTAGCACAAGAAGGCTATGTGATTACCTTTTCTTTAAGGACCATTGTAACATTCTTTATGAAAGAAATAAAATTGCAAATGGTTTCCTTATTAATGGTCTTTATCAGTTACATATTGATGTACCTATTTTTAACTATCGAGCAAAACGTGAATGCCATGCCAAACGACCTAGGGATAGTCCAAACGATAGATATCTATGGCACCTGAGATTAGGTCATATAGCAGAAGATAGGATTAACAAATTGGAAGAAAAATGGGCTATTGAGTCCATTGACTTCCGAGTCATATCCAACTTGTGAATCTTGTCTTCAAGGCAAAATGACTAAACTCCCTTTTGTTGGACATGGGGAGAGGGCCACAGATCTCCTTGCCCTAGTACATACAGATGTGTGCGGCCCATTTGATGTGCCGGCTAGAGGCAATTTTGTCTACTTCATTACCTTTACCGATGATTCTGTCTAGGTATGGGTATGTGTATCTTATGAGACACAAGTCTGAAGCTTTTGAAAAGTTCAAAGAATTCAGACATGAAGTAGAAAAACAAACTGGAAAAACCCATTAAGGTTCTTCGATCAGATCGAGGAGGTGAATACCTTAGCCGGGAATTCCTAGACTATCTCAAGGAAAATGGCATAGTCTCTCAATGGACTCCACCAGGAACACCTCAACTCAACGGGATTTTCAGAATGGAGAAATCGGACTCTATTGGATATGGTTCCGATCCATGATGAGCTTCACAGACCTTCCTGATTTTCTTTGGGGACACTCATTTGTTAACTTCAATTATACTTACTGAATAGGGTTCCCTCTAAAACCGTTCCTACCACACCGTATGAGATATGGCACGGTAAGAAACCAAGTCTGAGTCATCTCAGAATTTGGGGTTGTCCGGCTCATGTCAAAAGACAACAAGCGGACAAGTTAGAGTTTAGGTCCTTTAGAGCTCGATTCATAGGATATCCTAAAGAGTCATTAGGATACTATTTCTACATTCCAGAAGACCACAATGTGATTGTGAGTCGACATGCCATCTTTCTTGAAAAATAGTTTATTCAAGATAGCGGCATTGGAAAGCAGATTAAGCTTGATGAGAAAGTCTCACAAGCAGCAACGAGCTAAGGACCAAGTGGAACCAAATCAGGTTGAGCCAATAAGAACACTACCTCCTCCACCTCGTAGATCGGAAAAGAGTTTTTCCATCCCCCTGAAAGATACTTAGGTATTATTTCAGAGGAAGTAGAGGAAAATGTTCCTCATAGGTAATGGTGCTCATGGTGATGATCCAAAACCTACAACGAGGCGATATCAGAGATATCGACTCCGAGAAATGGCTTAGAGGCAATGAAGTCAGAAATTGACTCGATGCACTCAAACCAAGTCTGGACCTTGGTAGATCCACCAGAAGGTATAGTACCTATTGGGTGTAAATGGATCTTCAAGAGAAAGATTGGTGCAGATGGGAATGTGGAGACATTCAAGGCTAGACTAGTGGCAAAAGGTTATAGTCAACGTGAAGGCATTGACTATCAGGATACCTTTTCCCAGTAGCTATGCTAAAATCCATCCGCACATTGCTTGCTGTTGCAGCCTATTTCGATTATGAAATATGGCAAATGGACGTGAAAACGGCATTCCTTAAATGGATATCTTGAGGAAGATATCTATATGGAACAGCCGCTAGGTTTCACATCCAGTGATACTGATCACAAGGTTTGCAAGCTGCAAAGGTCCATATATGGACTTAAGCAAGCATCTCGGAGCTGGAACACTCATTTTCAATGATGTGATCAAAAAGTTTGGTTTCATCAAAAATGAAGGAAGAACCATGTGTTTTCAAAAAGGTCAGTGGGAGCGCTGTTGTCTTCCTCGTATTGTACGTGGATGACATCCTCCTTATTGGGAATGATATTCCCATGTTGACGATCAGTCAAAATGTGGTTGTCTAAGGAATTCTCCATGAAAGACCTAGGTGAAGCATCCTTTATTCTAGGAATTAAGGTCTATAGGGATAGACCGAATAGGATGCTAGGACTTTCACAGAAGATGTACATAGAGGAAGTACTAAAGAGGTTTAGTATGGAAAACTCTAAGAGGGGATTAATACCCTTCAGACATGGTATTCATCTTTCCAAGAAGATGTGTGCCCCTAGCACACCTGAGGAAATAGAACGCATGAGCAAGATCCCTTATGCTTCTGCAATAGGGAGCCTCATGTATGCCATGCTATGTACACGACCTGATATAGCCCATGCTGTGAGTGTCACAAGCAGATATCAGTCAAATCCAGGTGAAGAACACTGGACTTCTGTGAAATGTATCCTTAAGTACTTGAGAAGAACTAAGGATATGATGTTGGTCTTTGGTAATGGAGAACTCCAAGTCCAGGGATACACAGACTCGGATTTCATGTCCGATATAGATGATCGAAAGTCGACATCTGGGAGTCTGTTTGTGTGCAATGGTGGAGCTGTCAGCTGGAAAGAGTTCCAAGCAAACTGTGATAGCAGATTCCACCATGGAAGCAGAATATATCGCTGCATCAGAGGCTGCAAAGGAAGCATTCTGGTACAAGAAGTTTGCTGCAGAAATTGGAGTAATGCCATCAGATGCCATTCCTCTATACTGCGACAACAATGGCGCCATAGCCCTTGCTAAGGAGCCGAGGTCTCACCAGAAATCCAAGCACATTGAGCGGCGATATCACCTCATCCGCGATTACCTTGAGAAGGGTTACGTCGAGGTCAAGAGAGTCAACTCCGCAGATAATGTGGCAGACCCACTTACAAAGCCGTTGGGCCAGCAGAAGATCGAAGCCCACCTTGAGAAGATGGGACTTAGACTTGTAGCCAATTGGCTTTAGGACAAGTGGGAGATTGTTAGATATATGTGCCCTAGAAGCCAGAATTGGCTGACACTTGTAATACACTTCTAGGGGCAAAATTATAATTTTGACTATAAATCAATAAAATGGGTTATTTTCTATCACATATGTGTATTTAGTGTCTGTGATACATCCTTTGAGTTAATGGTAATGATAATTCATATTTTCAAGAGTTGAAAATTTAAGACATGAATAATCATTATTAACTCATAAAATGCTCCCTGACCATAGGATCATCACGAGGATGGTGATTGATCCGGAAGGTTGGTGTACAATCGCTTCTCTTTAGTAGATGAGTCTTGAGTCTACGGTGTGGAGACACCGGAGCGAGAGTACAGGTACTCGTTAGAGAACGAGGGCACTGAGCGTGACCACCTCGAGTAGTCATTAGGAAGTCTACCTTCTCGTCAATGACTGACTCGATGCTGCAGTAGTGTGTCTGGTTCTTTGACCTGAGATGCATCGGCAGTTCACCTTGAGGGTGTTATAGTTTGACTACACCATTACTCGATCTCCTAGCCATATGGAACCCTGAGGTGTATGTTGGCTATAGCATGTTCATTGTAGGAACTGGATTGCATCAAGATGGAATCTATCTACCTCGGTGGATGAGGAGCAGCCCTATGATGATCATGAGAATCAAGTCCTTAAGCCCATGGCCATGGTAGAGTGAAATAATAGAAAGAGTTTCTATTTAGATTTTCACATTGGACTCGAATCGAATGATTAATCATTATATGACTAGGGTTTGACGAGTTCACCTTAACCCTAATCTGATCGGGGCTCAAGATAGAAGAACTTAATCACACAGGTAGCTGCACCAAGAGGTTCGCATTTTCAGCTCTGATGGGTTGCCACCATATACTGCTAGGTGTCACTGGTGGATTTTGGGAGCAATTAGAATGATTTAGATGATCGATCATTCTAGCTGTTCGAATCAGAAGAGTTCTGATCCATCGAAAGGAGTTTCGATGATGTCAATGATAGAGATCATGACATATCCCATTACCATATAGAACTAAACCTAACAAGGTCATACAAATAAGGGTTTAGATCTGGATATCATCAATTGGACTAACCCAGTTCAATTGATTTTAATTAGATTCAATTAGGTTCAACGAAATCATGCTAGCACATGATTGAACCTAACATTCTCCTTTTATTATCATTAAAAATTGTCTCGACTGAGCCAAATGAGTTTGTGCTCACTCAGGTACCTTTACTTGGTCTGACTGTAGCTTGCCTAGGTTAGAAAAGGGCTATCTTAATTTATGAAATAAATTTAAGACAATATCTACCATTTTCCATCACCTACTAATTCTTGTCCTTTGACTTTGGTCAAATGTTGACCTTTGACCCTTGGATATCTGCCCATGTGTCATGCACTTATTGGAGAGAAGATAGGGGCTTGTCCCCTTATAGGAAATTGGAAAGGAGGGGGCACATGCCTAGGGAGGCATGTGCCCATGGATTGGGATGCCTGGAGTCCTATATGGATGGGACTCCAAGTTGCTTCTTGGATTCTACTTAGGTGACCCCTAGCTATAGACTTTGACCAATCTTAGGCGCCATCTAAGGATGAATTAGTGGGGCTCTCATCTAATTGGATCAAGTGATGTCATCCCACCAATTAGATTTAGACCTGATTGCATGAAGCAATGTGATTGACCGGAATGATGTGGCACTGCATGGCGCAGCAGGGTCTATATAAACCCTATCGGCGCCCAACTTTTAGAGAGTTCTCTCTTAGCCCATGCCCCAAGGCTGCCCCTCTCATTCCTCCATGCCATCTTCTGAATCTCTCTCTCCTCTCCACACCCAAGGAATGTTGGGCTTTAGTTTGGTGCGATCCAAGCAAGAAAAGGCTGACGAGAAAGGAAAAAGGCAGCACTGCTGCAAAGACAACTGCTGATCTTTAGAATGAGTTTTGAAGATCCTCTAAATTAGATTCAGATCTAATTTTTGGAGAAGTGATAAAGAAGGAAAAGATCTTCAGATCCAGCCCAAGTGGATACCGATAGAGGCCAGGCGCTTGCGTGGCTAGATCTAGAACCTCAGGCAATCAACAGGATCAGCAAAGGATAATCGGATTACCCAGCATCAAGGTATAATTAAATCAAATTTAATTTATTTTTATTTTTATTTATTTAATCTATAAAATCAGATCTGAAATATCTCAGATCTGATCTAGATATATGTGAAAAATTTTTAAAATATTTCTCTTGATCATATTAGATCTGAACGAACCTGATCTGGAAAATCAGAATTTCTCCTTCATAAGTACCAAGTTTTTTTTTTCTGTATCATTTAATTTTTAATTTTTATTTTATAATTTTATTTTCTAACTTTAACTTTATTTTCAAAACTTTGTTTTGTAAAAATCAAAGAATTCAAAATCGAAACACTATCTTTTCTATGGATTTGACCGACTCACTTCTTATTATTTTTTTAATTAATATAAAAATTTAGAATTAAACTAATAAATATGGTATCCTAACGATAACATCGTACTCTTATTATATTTTTGGTGATGTTATCGAGGAAGGCATGAGTATTAATTTTTTTTGATCTCTTTGATTTTCTTATAAAATAAATTATAAATAAATTTTTATTTTTTTTTTATTTTTTTACTAATTTTTTTATTTATTATATAGAAAAAAGAGAAAAAGAGAAAATATGTTAAGGCAAGGAGGAAAGCTTTCAAGTTTGCTTGGTGAGATAAATCATAACCCTAGATTTATTTTTATTTTTATTATTTATTTTATTTTTAATTTAATCAAAAAATATCCACTTAAACTTAATTAAAAGCTTCATGATAAGAGTATAAATCCTAACTGCTTAGAGCATCCATCATATTAGTTTTATTTTTATTTTTATTTTTTTTTGGTGATCTCTCGAGATAAGATAAGCTCCTCAAGTTTAATTAAGTTTCATGCATCTAATTTAGTTGCATAGAATTTCTTGTCTGAAAGTGATTATGCATGTGTTGAAAAATGTATCCAAAAATCAATCATCTAAATAGTAGATGATTGAAATTAGTATATAATTTTTTTAACAATAATAGTTATTTTGTTGTTTCATCATAGAAGTTCTATCTTTCTTAAATGAACTCTTAAATTATGATAAAATTCCTAGAACCATAAGTAATTGATAAAAAAGAATTTATCAGATGGTTCTTAAACTATTCACGATTAAATGATAAGTTATTAATAAGGATGATAACTTATCCAGTGCAGGTTGCTGTATGCCATATGCATTGGTTGTCCTCATAATCAAGTGATGTGGAGACACTGGTATGGCATCCAGGTGAAATGTAGGAGTACATCTATATTAAACATGATCAATGTAGCACTCCACTATAAAGACTAGCTAGCTAAGGCCAATAGGTATAAGTATTCCTTTGATCTGAGATCACCATGGTGACTTGCAAGCAACTCATTGTACTTTGATACCGAACTGACTATATTTTTAATATAGATTTGGAAGATTTTTGGGTACAGTCAAGTACTTGTAAAGTTGGTGTGTTCGTCAAGATGTGATTAATCCCTCTTAATTAACTTCAGAAAGAGAATAACTCGTTGTATTTTAATTTAGCAAAACCTAAGCTTGGATAATCCTCATGAGGAGTCATGGGATTTGCAAAATTTTGAGATACAATAGAGATGACTTATATGAGTGTTGATAGCATACTCAATGTTATCTTGAGTATTATTAGTCAAAGGAATGAATTATACAGTTACCATGGGCCAGGGTTTTAAAAATGTTGCTTTGCATACATTCGACCTATTTGGACATTGAAAATCATTACTAGATGGTTACTTCGACTAATACAGGAATTGATTTTTGGGCTATCAGCTTAGGTTTGAATCTATTGGTTCATACACATTAGGGGTTGCAACAAGATCAGATAGTTAATCGATGATTGAAAATCAATCTAAGGTCAAACATTCAATGCGATTGATGTTTGACCTAATGCAAGTATTATAGAAGGATCGATTAGCAATTGGATTGCTAATTGGCTCAATTTGATTAAGTAATTAGATTAAAATCAAGTCCAATTAAATTAGATTTAATTAGAATTAGTTTGGACTTAATTAGATTAAGTTTAATTGGTCTATTGGATAAGCCAATTGCAAGAAAAAAATAATTCCTATTTGAGTGCATCTAATTTCTAATTTTGTTAGAATTTAAATCAGATTTAAATATGATTTAAATCTAACTTAATTAATTTTTTAGTTGGACTAAGATCATCCATAATTAGGATTGTACTAATCATATTTTAATTGTGTTAAAAATTGGTTTGACCTAGTGAATACCTGAGAATCCTAGTTAGACTAGGATTCCTTGTTTCCTTCCTTGCAAAAATAATATCCATGCCCACTTATTTTTATTTCTAGATTTCTTTTATGATTTATACACCTAAGATTGATTTCCTATGCCCCTTATCCTACTTAATTTGGATACAAGTTTGACTTGATCTTATTTGAAAATTAGTTTGAATGAGTCAAACTAAATAAGAGTTTTAATTTGATAAAACTCTTCTCCTCTCCTTTTGGAAATTAACCTACACCCACCCTTAATTTTTTGTTGCCCTTTTTCTTCTTAATTTGGGTGATCCTTTTGTGTTCTCCATGCACAAAAATTATGGGGAGGCATCCAAGAGTTGGATGCCCCCAATCTCTTCCTTGTTTCCTTGTTTGACTAGGTCATTTTGACCTAGTCTTCCTATTATCTTGGGACACCTCCTATTATTTTTAGGCATCAAAATGTTTTGGGATTTGATGGCAAAAAGGTAGAGAAATGGAGGTGTTGGCTTGGAGGATTTGAGCACCTACAAGCTTAGAGAAAAACTCTTCATTAAGACATGAAAGGTTCATGTCTTTATGAAGACAAAGGTAAGAAAGAATGTCTTCTCTCATAGTTTTCTTTCAAGATTTATTTTCTCATTTTTTTTATAATTTTTATATGATAAAAATTTGAGAGAGAGAGAGGAAGAGGGCATGGGGATCTGTGCTCCATGGTGTTGGGGTAGAATGATCAATTTTGGACATGATTTGATCATGTCTTGATGAGAGAAGAAGAGAAGAAGGTCTTCTCATAGAATTTTTTTGAGAACCCTCCTCCATATTTTGTGAGATTTTTCTATGAGAAAAATCAGAGAGTGTAAGATCTGAAAACATGAAAAAAGTCTAGGGAAGGTCTCTTCTTATCCTAGCATAGAGATGTTTTCAGGACATCAATCGTTGATGTCCTGAAAGAGAAGATTTGTCTTCTCTTAGAACCTTTTTTGATGTGTTTTATTTTTGATTTATGGAAGATCTAATGGCTGGGTTTTTTCCTTATTCTTCCTCTTATTCTTCATCTCTTGGAGTGTCCAAGAGATCCAAAGAATAAATTTTAGATTAACCATCTAGATGGATCCGTGAGAAGCTAGCACTTCGAGCGGATCTTCGTTCAACAAACTTTCGATTTTGTTGCAGCCTCATGTAGATTTTTTGTATCCAAAGATAATAATGTGAATCAACCATAGAGTTCTTGACCCACGTAAAGGTAAGAGACTTGGTCTCTTCTCTCATCCAGATGCGATCTAGGGTTTAGATTTAGAACTATTCTAGATCTAGGGTATTAATTTGATCAATATCAAAATATTTATTTTTAGATTTATACATGCATTATTACATATTATAGGTCCTAGATATTAGGTTTAGTAATTAGATTATATGCATTTGTAGATTAAATGGTTTAATTTACAACTTTTGCTGCATTATATTTCAAAATAGTTTTGAAATTCATGCATGAAACCATCCATATTTTTCAACAATGGTATTAAAGCATCTAGGTTCATTTATAATATGATCATATTTATATTTAATTAAATTTAAAAAATAAAATACTAAAGATTATACATACTGCTACAAGGTTGTCCTGTTGTAACGTTTATCTCTTATAGTAGAAAGGTTATTCTAGTATGTGCTAATCTATTCTTAAATCATGAATAAGTTAGATATGATCTAAATAATTTTATAATTTATTTTTTTAATTTTAAATCTAAAATTAAATAGATGTTAGATCTGAAGAAAAAATCCTATTTTCTATCATAGGATCATGCAGATCTGATTAGATTTGAGCTAAATTTTTTTAAAAATTTCTGAATAATCCAATCAAATCTAAGAGTTCTAAGGTCTAATCTTAATAATTTGATATTAAAAATTAAAATAAAAATTAAATCGGATTTAATTTGATACCTTGTTTGGATAATCTGATTATCCTACGATGATCCTAATATTTTCTAAGGTTCTGGAATGAGCCATGCACGTGCTTGGCCTCTATCGGTATCCACTTAAAAAGGATCTGAATATCTTATTCTTGCAAATCTTTTCTCCAAAGATTAGATCTGAATCTAATCTGAAAGTCCTTCAAAAATTTTTTGAAGGCAGCATGTTCATCTTACGAATACCGTCGCGTAGATGCTGAACTCTTTATAAATTTGATTGGATCTTCTTCTCAGATTTGTGCCTAACTTTTTAGGCATGTATAAGAGAGGGATAGAGAGGATAGAGGGGGTGTGGGATATCTAGAATGATAATTTTTGGGTATGAAAAATATTTTCTACGTGAACATCCTTGGTGCAAGGGTTCTTATACAAAAGTATAGCGCCAAGTTAGAGTCCCTCTTTAGTCAAATCCTCATTTTCTTGACCATTAGGACCCCTGAACTTGATCTCCATGAAAATCCCTAGATCCCATCTAATTTTGATGCCAAAAATCAATCTTGAAGGTGGCAGCATGAGTAGATAAGGAAGAGTCCACTGCGCCTAGGACTCTTCCCTCAAAAGTTTGATCCGAATTAAACTCTATCATAACTCAGTCTAGATACCTCAAAAAATCATAAAATTTGTACACCAAATATATAATTTGTGCTCTATCACATACCCAAAAATTAGATCAAAATGATCTTTAGAGAATTTTTTAGAAGTATTTGATCAAGTGACCCTCAATTCTCTCAAATAGGTCAACTTTTGATCCTAGTCCAATTTGACTATGAATGGATTTAATTTCTACAATTAATCTAACCTAGACTTATTTCAGTCAGATGAAAATAAATTCATTCAAAATACAAAAATGATTCAAATCAAATTTGACTTGGTTACGATGAATCAGAAAGATTTCAGAAGAAGAAAGTCAGGCTCAATCATGTGCTAGCACGATTACCTTGAACTTGATTGGACCTAATCCAAATCAATTGAACTGGGTTAGCTCAATTGATGACCTCCAAATCTAAAATCATATTTGTGTGATCCAATTAGCTTCAATTCTATATGATAATGAGATATGTCGCTATCTGCATCATCGACATCATCAAAACATCTTTCGATGGGTCAGAACTTTTTTGATTCATATAATTAGAATGATTGATCATCAAAATCATTTTAATTGCTCCCAAAATCTATTAGTGACATCTAGTAGTATATGGTGGCAATCCATCAAAACTGAAAGAGAATCTCTCGATATAGTTACTTGTTTGATTGAATTTTTCTATCTTGAGCCTTGATGGGATTAGGATTAAGGTGAACTCGTCAAACCCAATGTCCGTCATATAAATTAATCATTCGATTTGAGTCCAATCTAAAATCCTAATGGAAACTCTTTCTATCATCTTCACTTTGAGATGGCCATGAGCTTAAGGACTCAATCTCATGATTATCATAGGGCTATTCCTTATCTACCGAGGTAGATAGGTCCCCTTATTGTTGCAATCAAATTCCTATAATGAACATGCTATAGCCAACATACACCTTAGGATTCTGAATGGCTAGGAGATCGAGTAATGATGTAGTCAAACTATAACACCCTCATGGTAAACTATCGATGCACCTTAGATCAAAGAACCAGACACACCACTGTAGCATCGTGTTAGCCATCGATGAGAAGATAGTCTTTCTTATGACTACTCGACGTGGTCACGCTCAGTACCCTCATTCTTTAATAAGTACCTGTATTCTCACTCTGGTTTCTCCACACCATAGACTCAAGACACATTTATCTTAGGAAAGTGATTGTACACCAACCTTCTAGATCGATCACCATCTTTATGATGATCCCACGATTGAAAGTATTTTATTAGTTAATTATGAAAATTCATATCTTAAATTTTCAACTATTTAAAATATGAATTATCATTACCATTAACTCAAATGATGTATCATAGATACTTTTAAATATATACTGTGATAGAAAAATAATCTATTTATTAATTTATAGTCAAAATTAAAAAATTATCCTTAAAAGTGTATTATAAGTGACAACCAATCTAGCTTCTAGGGCACAAATCTAACAAACTTCCACTTGACCTAAAGCCAATTGGCCACAAATTTAAGTCCCATCTTCTCAAGATGGACTTCGATCATCTGCTAGCTCAATGGCTTTGTCAGCAGATCAGCCACATTATCTGCTATGTCGACTCTCTTGACCTCAACATATTCCTTCTTGAGGTAATCGTGGATGAGGTGGTATCATCGCTCAAAGTGCTTGGATATCTGATGAGACCTCGGCTCCTTAGCTAGGGCTATGGCGCCATTATTATCGCAGTATAGAGGAAAGACATCTGATGGCATCACTCCGAGCTCTATGGCAAACTTCTTATACGAAAATTTTTCTTTTGCAACTTCTGGCGCAGCGATGTACTCTACTTCCATGGTGGAATCTACTATCACCGTATGCTTAGAATTTTTTCAACTGACAGCACCACCATTATAAATAAACAGACTTCCAGATGTCGACTTTCGATCATTTATATCGGACACAAAATCTGAGCTTGTATACCTCTAGACCTGGAGTTCTCCATTACCAAAGACTAGAAATATATCCTTAGTCCTTCTCAAGTACTTAAGGATACATTTCATAGAAGTCCAGTGCTCTTCGCTTGGATTCATCTGATACCTGCTTGTGACACTCACAGCATTGGCAATATCAGGTCGTGTACATAGCATAACATACATGAGGCTCCCTATTGCTAAAGTATAAGAAATCTCGCTCATGCATTCAATCCCATCAGGTGTGTTGGAATATATCTTCTTGGAGAGATGAACGCCATGTCTGAAGGGCACCAATCCCCTCTTAGAGTTTTCCATGCTAAACCTCTTTATCACCTCCTTTATGTACATCTTTTGTGAGAGACCTAGCATCCTATTTGGTCTATCTCTATAGACCTCAATTTCTAGAATAAAGGATGTCTCTCCTAGGTCTTTCATGGAGAATTCTTTAGACAACCATATTTTAACCGTAGTCAACATGAGAATATCATTTCCAATTAGAAAGATGTTATCCACGTACAGTATGAGAAAGATAACAATGCTCCCACTGACCTTTTTGAAAACATTATGCTCCTCCTCATTCTTGATGAATCCAAATGATTTGATCACATCATTAAAATGAGCATTCAGCTTCGAGATGCTTGCTTAAGTCCATATATGGACCTTTGCAGCTTGCAGACCTTATGATCAGTATTACTGGATGTGAAATCTAGCGACTATTCCATATAGATATCTTCCTAAAAATATCCACTTAAGAATGTCATTTTCACATCCATCTGCCATATTTCATAATTGAAATAGGTTGTAGTAGCAAGCAATGTGTGGACGAATTTGAGCATGGCTACTAGCGAAAAAGTATCCTGATAGTCAATGCCTTCGTGCTAACTATACCCTTTCACTATGAGCCTTGCTTTGAATATCTCTACATTTTCATCAACACCTATCTTTTTCTTGAAGATCCATTTACATTCAATAGATACTATACCTTCAGGTAGATCTACCAAGGTCCAGACTTGGTTCGAGCACGTTGAGTCAATCTCTAACTTCATTATCTCAAACCATTTCTTATAGTCAATATCTGATATCGCCTCTTCATAGATTTTGGGATCATCATCATGAACCTCTTTTCCTATGAGGAACATTTTTTCTACGTCCTCTAAAATAGTACCTAAGTACCTTTTAGGAGGATGGAAAAACCTTTCAGATCTACAAGGTGGATGAGGTAGTGATTGAACTGGCTCAGTCTGATTGGATTCCATAGGATCCTTGGCTCATGGCTCTTGTGAGACTTTCTCCTCAAGCCTAATCTATCTTTTAATGCTACCATCTTGAATAAACTATTTTTCAAGAAAGATGGCCTGTCGACTCATAATCACATTATGATCTTTCGAAAGATAGAAATAATATCCTAATGACTCTTTAGGATATCCTGAAAATCGAGCTCTAAATGATTGAGACCCTAATTTATCCATCTATTATCTCTCGATATGGGCCTGACAATCCCAAATTCTGAGATGACTCAGGCTTGGTTTCTTATCATGCAATATCTCAAACAGGAATCCTATTCAGTAGATATATAGCGGTCAATAGACTTTGTCCTCAAAGAAACTCAGAAAGATCTGTGAAGCTCATCATGGATCGAATAATATCTAATAGGGTCAAGTTTCTTCATTCCAAAATTTTATTGAGTTGAGATGTTCTAGATGGAGTCCATTGAGAGACTATTGAAGGAAAAACTTAATTTTTTGGATCATGTTCGTTCAGATCTGATTGGATCAAGAGAGATATTTTAAAATTTTTTTCTTAGATCTAAATTAGATCTGAGACTTTTTTGATCTAATATTATTGATCTAATAAAAAAAATAAAATAAAATAAAGAATAAATTAAATCTAATTTAATTTTATCTTGTTGCAGGTAATCTGATTACCCTGTGATGATCCTGATGTCTACTTGAGATTCTGGATCTAGCCATGCAAGTGCCTAGCCTCTATCGGTATCCACTCGAATAGGATCTGAAAATCTCCTCCTTTATCACTTCTCCAAAGATCAATTCTAAATCTAATTTTGAAGATCTTCAAAACTCCTTTTGAAAATTGGGTGTCGTCTCTCGCAGTAGTGCTGTCTTCTTCATTTCTCATCGCCTTTCTCTTGCTTGGATCGCACCAAACTGAATCCCAAAACCTTTTGGGCATGGAGAGGAGATAGAGAATCAGAGGTAGGCATGGAGAGGGAGGGCGAGGGGATATATGGCATGGGCAAAGGGCAAAGGATCTAAATCCTAGGTGCAGATAAGATTTATATAGACCCCGTTGTGCCATGTAGTACCACATCATTCCGACCAATCATGGCTTTTATGCAATCAAATCTAAATATGATTGGTGGGATGACATCATCTGATCCAATTAGATTAAAGTCCCTCTAGAACCTTCTTAGTTGGCGCCAAGACTGGTCAAAGATAAATCTTTGGTGCCACCTAGGTAGAATGCATGAAGCAACCTGGAGTCCCATCTGTATGGAACTCCAGACGTCATCATCTTTGGTTGCACACCGCCCTAGGCATGCGCCCCCTCCCTTTTCACTTTTTAGTAGGGGGACAAAGCTCCATCTTCTCTCCTATGGGTGCATGACACATGGGCAGATGTTTAAGTATCAAAGGTCAATGTTTGACCAAAGTCAAAAGATAAGATTTAGTAGGTGACGAAAAATGATAGGTGTTGTCTCAAATTTATCTCATAAATTAAGACAGCCTTTTTCTGACTAGAACAAGCTCCAGTCAAACCATGTAAAGGTTTCTAAGTGAGTCCAAACACATTTGGCTCAGTCGAGATAAATTTTAATGAATGTTAAAGGAGAACATTAGGCTCAATCATGTGCTAGCATAATTTTCTTGAACCTAATTGAATCTTATTCAAATCAATTAAATTGGGTTAGTCCAATTAATGATATCCAGATCGAAACCCTTATTTGTGTGATCCAGTTAGGTTTAGTTTCATATGGTAATGAGATATGTCATGATCTTTATCATCGACATAATCAAAACACCTTCTGATGGATCAGAACTTTTTTGATTCAGACAATTAGTATGATTGATCATCTAAATCATTCTAATTGCTCTCAATATCTACCGATGACACCTATCATCATATGGTGGCAACCCATCAAAATTGAAAATGAACCTCTCGATGTAGTTATCTGTGGCTTAAGTTCTTCTATCTTGAGCTCCGACTAGATTGGGGTTAAGTTAATCTCGTCAAACCCTAATATCCGTCATATAATTAATCCTTTGATTCAAGTCTAATGTGAAAACCTTAATAGAAGCTCTTTCTATTATTTCACTCTACCATGGCCATGGGCTTATGGACTTGATTCTCATGATCATCATAGGGCTACTCCTCAACTACCGAGGTAGATAGATTTTCTATTGGTGCAATCCAATTCCTACAATGAATATGCTATAGCCAACATACACTTTAGAATTCTGATTGGCTAGGAGATCGAGTCATGGTATAGTCAAACTATAACACCTTCAAGGTGAACTATCGATACACCTTAGGTTAATGAACCAGACATACAATTGCAGCTTCAACCCAGTCATCGATGAGAAGGTAGACTTCCTAATGATTGCTCGAGGTGGTCACGCTCAGTGCCCCCATTCTCTAATCAGTACCTGTACTCTTGCTCTAGTATCTCTATACCATAGACTCAAAACTCATCTACTATAAAGAAGTGATTGTACACCAATCTTTTGGATCAATCACCATCCTCATGATGATCCTAGGTTAGGAGCATTTTATGAATTAATAGTGAAAATTCACATCTTAAATTTCAACTCTTGAAAATAAGAACTATCATTGCCATTAACTCAAGTGATGTATTATAGACACTAGATACACATTGTGACAGAAAATAATCCATTTTATTATTTACAGTCAAAATTATAATTTTGTCCTTAAAAGTGTATAACAAGTGTCAGCCAATTCTGGCTTCTAAGGAACACATATACAACAAACTCTCACTTGACCAAAAGCCAATTGGTTGCAAATCTAAGTCCCATCTTCTCAAGGTGGGTTTCAATCTTCTGCTGGCCCAATGGCTTTGTAAGTGGATCTACCGCATGGTCTATAGAGTCGACTCTCTTGACCTCGACGTATCGTTTCTCAAGGTAATCACGGATGATGTGGTATTGCCGCTTGATGTGTTTGGATTTCTGGTGAGACCTCGGCTCCTTAGCAAGGGCTATGGCACCACTATTATCATAGTACAGAGGAATGGCATCACTCTGACTCTGTGGTAAACTTCTTATACCAGAATGCCTCCTTCACAGCTTCTGATGCAGTGATGTATTCTGCTTCCATGGTGGAATCTTCTATTATAGTCTGTTTGGAACTCTTCCAACTGAAAGCACTATCATTACACAAATAAATTTCTAGATGTCGACTTTCAATCATCTATATCGGACATAAAATTTGAGTCTGTATATCCTTGGACATTGAGTTCTCCATTACCAAAAACTAAGAACATATCCTTAGTTCTTCTTAAGTATTTAAGGATGCATTTCACAGAAGTTCGGTGTTCTTCTCATGGATTTGACTGATATCTGCTTGTGACACTCACAGCATGGGCTATATCAGGTCGTGCACACAACATGGCATACATGAGGCTCCCTATTGTAGAAGCATAAGGGATTTTGCTCATGCGTCCAATCTCCTCTAGTATGTTGGAACATATTTTCTTGGAGAGATGAATGCCATGTCTGAAGGGTACCAATCCCCTCTTAGAGTTTTCTATGCTAAATCTCTTTAGAACTTCCTTTATGTATATCTTCTATGAAAGACCTAGCATCCTATTCGGTCTATCTCTATGGACTTTGATTCCAAGAATGAAGGATGCTTCTCCTAGGTCTTTCGTGGAGAATTCTTTAGATAACCAAATTTTATCTATGATCAACATGGAAATATCATTCCCAATAAGGAGGATATCATCCACGTACAGTACAAGGAAGATAATAGCACTCTCACTGACCTTTCTGAAATATATGGTTCCTCCTCATTCTTGATGAAACCAAACAATTTGATCACATCATTAAAATATGTATTCCAATTTCGAGATGCTTGCTTAAGTTCATATATAGATCTTTGCAGCTTGCATACATTGTAATCAGTATCACTGGATGTGAAATTCAGCTATTGTTCCATATAGATATCTTCCTCAAGATATCCATTTAAGAATGTCATTTTTGCGTTCATTTGCCATATTTCATAATCAAAATAGACTGCAATAGCAAGCAATGTGTGAATGAATTTAAGCATATTTACTGGTGAAAAGGTATCCTGATAGTCAATGCCTTTACACTGACTATAACCTTTTGCCACTAATCTAGCTTTTAATGTCTTACATTTCCATCTACACCAATCTTTCTCTTGTAGATCCATTTACACCCAATAGGTACTATACCTTCTAATGGTGTACCAAGGTCCAAACTTGGTTTGAGTGCATTGAGTTAATTTTTTGCTTCATTATCTCTAACCATTTTTCGGTGTCAATATCTGATATTGCCTCGTTATAGGTTTTGGGATCATCAACATGAACTCCATTACCTACGAGAAATATTTTCTCTACAACCTTTGAAATAATATCTAAGTACCTCTCAGGAGGATGGAAAATCCTTTTCGATCTTCAAGGTGGAGGAGGTAGTGATTGTATTGGGTCAACCTGATTTGGTTCCAAAGGGTCCTTAGCTCTTTGCTCTTGGAAGACATTCTCCTCTAGCTTGATCTGCATTCCAATGCTGCCATCTTGAATAATCTATTTTTTAAGAAAGATGGTATGTCAATTCATAATCACATTATGATCTTCTAGAATATAGAAATAATATCCTAATGACTCTTTAGGATATCCTATGAATCGAGATCTAAAGGACATATAGTCTAACTTGTTCACTTGTTGTCTTTTGATATGAGCCGGACAACCCCAAATTTTGAGATGATGCAGACTTGGTTTCTTACCATGCCATATCTCATACAGTATGGTAGAAATGATTTTAGAAGGAACCCTATTCAGTAAATATATAGTAGTTAACAAATTATGTCCCCAAAAAAAATCAAGAAGGTCTATGAAGCTCATCATGGATCAGACCATATCTAATAGGGTCTGGTTCCTTCATTCTAAAATCTCGTTGAGTTAAGGCATTCAGGATGTAGTCCATTGAGAGACTATGCCATTCTGCTTGAGATAGTTCAGGAATTTTCGACTAAGGTATTCACCCCCTTGATCTGATTAAAGAACCTTAATAGGTTTTTCAGTTTGCTTTTCTACTTCATATCTGAATTCTTTAAACTTTTCAAAGGCTTTAGACTTGTGTCTCATAAGATACACATACCCAAACCGAGATAAAACATTGGTGAATGTTATGAAGTAGACAAAATTATCTCTAGCTGGTACATCAAATGGGCCGCACACATCAGTATGTACTGGGGCAAGTAAATCTATGGCCCTTTTCCCATATCCTACAAAAGGGAGTTTAGTCATTTTGCCATGAAGACATGATTCACAAATTGGATATGACTCGAAAGTCAATGGACTCAATAGCCTTATTTTCTTCAATTTGTTAATCCTATCTTCTGCAATACGACCTAGCCTAAGGTGCATAGATACCTATCATTTGGACTATCCTTGTGTCATTTTGGTTTTATGGCATTAACATTTTGATTGATATTAAAAATAGATACATCAATATATAACTAGTAAAGATCGTTAATAAGAAAATCACTTGCAATTTTATTTCTTTCATAAAGAATGTTACAATGGTCCTTAAGAAAATTAATTACATAGCCTTCTAGTGCTACACATGAAACAGAAATTAAATTTCTGCTTGCTACAGGCACATAATAACAATCTTTAAGTACTAAATCTAAACTAGATGGTAGTCGAAGATGGTAGGTTTCCATGGCCACAGCAACAACCCTTGCTCCATTTCTAATGCGTACGATCATCTCACCATCCCTCAACCTCCAGCTATCCTTAAGATCCTACATCGAAGTGCACAAATGAGCACTAGAACCAGAGTCATGCACCCAACTGAATGCAGAAGAAACTGAAAGGTTAGATTCAATAATGAGCATACCTCCAGAAGGACCTGCCTCCTTCTTATTCTTTAAGGTGGCCAGGTATGTAGGGCAGTTTCGCTTCGAGTGGCCATCAGTGTTGCAATGAAAATATTTCTCTTTGTTAGCGGCCTTCTTCTTCAGCTCTGCCTTCTTTTTCTTTCCTCCTTCCATTTTCTACCTTTTCACAGACTTCTTCTTCTTTCCAAAAGACTTTCTCTAGGAAGAACTCCATTTCATAGTAAATACTAAGCCTTTAGAATCTTTCATTGAAAGCTCAGCAGTAACCAGGTCAAACTTCACTCCGAGCTTCTCAAGCTCTTCCAAGTCCTTGATCATCATCAGACAATGATTTTGGACTGACTGCCCATCATGGATTTTAGCCTTGAATAGTCATTTAGTGACCTAATATTTGGCTGCATGACTCTATTCACCAAACATCTCTTGCAGGTGAGCCAACATCTGGCAGACAGTCTTGATATCTTCATGTTGGTGCTGAAGCTCGTAAGAGATCAAGCCCAACATGTAGTATTTGACCTTATTATTTTTGTCCGTCTACTTGTCAAGAGATGCTCTCTATTCAGTGGATGGATAAGCTGGTAAGGTGGGGAGATCCTGGTCCAATACATGAGTTAACTTCTCGAAACCCAAAATAATTTTGAAGTTTTGGAGCCAATTCTTGTAATTGGGTCTGATCAGTCTATGGGTATCTAGGATACATGCTAGTGGGTTAGATGTAGACATTTTTCTTTTTCTTTAGAGAGTCAAAATTTTTAGTTAGATATTATAATTAAGATTTGACTAATTTATTTAGGAATTTAATTTTTAAATAAATTAGCTCTCACTATTTTTTTAGATCCCTATACTCCCTCTGTAGAGATGCAAAAATCTTCATGATTATAGATTTCTAGTGGGTGGTGCAGTCTCACCAACTGACTCATCACCTCACCTAACAGTTATTGGTGATGGGTTAGCCAATGAGTGAACAACTCTTGTTCAATGATTCTCTAATCATGGTGCACCCAAACTTGGTCTCTAATTCATGAATCTCACCGTATCCGAAATATTGATCCACTCCTTAGTTAAGTCAGACCCACCATTTGCATAGACTGGATTCCTAATTGAGTCTCTCACCGTATCCAAAATATTGAGCCCAACTCATCCTCCAGCCCATAGCATCCAATGCCTAATAGACATGGTTGCATCTTTCTGGTGCAACTGAGCCACTGTATCCAGTCGAGAACAATCAACCCCGAAAAGGGCCCGCACATCTACAATGGTGGAAGACCTCAGACTTAATCTTTTCTTAGGGAAGAATTGATTCAGGTCTCATTAAACTAGACTTACATAGTCATAACAATTATGACTAATCTAGTGGCTTGGGTTAGCTCGGATTATTGACCACCTCAGATCAGAACTGTGTCAACAGATATGGCCAGGTAAGTGAGATCGGATGGAAGGGATATGCCATTAACTCATACAAGAATGCATTCAGAGTCGAGTAGCTTCCAATTAAAAATCAGTCGGATCGTATCTGCCAAACTTACCTTAGACACCAAATTATTGAGCCAGAACCAATTGGGTTAGCCTACAATCCTAGACTCTAACCTCTGAGCCTAATTAGGTCTTGCTTGATCAATGACTCATGTGACTTGATCTTGACCCAGACTTAATCCTATTAGGCTGGTCAATTTAAGCATTGTTGATCCCATCTAACCAACTCTTGATTCGGTTTGATCAACCGCTTAGACCTAATTGAGCTACCCAAGTCCGAACCCAGTATTATGAATATGTCTTAGATCTAAAAATTCTCAATTTTTAGAAATTAATATATTTCATAATCTTAATTCTTAATTAAGTTTAGGGTTCATAAATAAAATATATGCACAATAAATTCCTAGGGTTTCAGGATCTAGGGATTTTGCAGAAAGTAAGTTTTAGGTTTCTGATTAAGGACGAATGCGCAGCACCCCTACACATCATAAGAACACCCCATCGAATGGAAAAGAGAGGGCCTTTAAACCCTTCTTTATTCTTATGACCGGACGGCCTAAAGAGGAATGCCTTAATCAGGAAACATGAAAACTACAAAACTAGTTTTAGATCTATATCATATATCTCATATAAAAAAATTAGATCTAACTTTGGCATATTTTGCATACATCTCATGTATCATATCATGCATATTTTTAGATCTAAATTATCTCATAATAATCTAAAAAATTAGATTTAAATTGATCTTATCAAAATAAAATTCTAATCTAGAAAATTATGTAGAACTATTCTACAACTAGTCTAGACATGCATCAATCATATCTCATATGATATTTAAAATTAAATAATTTTATTTTTTTATTTTTTAGATGTTATTATAATATTTATAATATCAAAAAATAGTAAATAAATAAATCTAAAAATTATAATTAATCAAATTAAATTATGATCATGCAAGACTATTCTATAGAACTATTCTATTTCTAGAACTAGTCATGCATCTTGTACTAATCTTAGATCCAAATCATTTAATTTTTAATTTTTTTAATTTTAGATCTGATCACATCTCATGTGACATCTAAAATTATCTAATTTTTAGATTAAAATAAATTTAAAATTAGATCTAATAAAAATTTTAGAACCTGGCTCTGATACCAGTTGAAGGAAAAATCCTGATTTTTCGGATCCAGGTTCGTTCAGATCTGATCAGATCAAGAGATATATTTTAAAATTTTTTTTCTTTGATCCAGATCAGATTTGATATATTTTAGATCTAATATTATTAATCTATTAAAATAAAATAAAATAAAATAAAAGATAAATTAAATCTAATTTAATTTTATCTTATTGTGGGTAATCCTATTATCCTATGATGATCCTGATGCAGCGGAAGGTTCTGGATCTAGCCACGCAAGTGCCTGGCCTCTATCGGATATCCACTCGGAATAGATCTAGAGATCCTTCTTCTTCTTCTATCAGTTCTCCAAAAATCAGATCTGGATCTGATTTTGAGGATCTTCAAAACTCCTTTTGAACATCGGGTGTTGTCTCTCGCACCAGTGCTGCCTTCTTCCTTTCTCGTCACCTTTCTCTTGCTTGGATCACACCAAATTGAAGCCCAAAACTTTTGGGTGGGGATAGGAGAGAGAGAATTAGAGGTAGGCATGGAGAGGGAGGTAGAGGGGATATATGGCATGGGCAAAGGGCAAGGGATCTAAATCCTAGGCACAGATAGGGTCTTATTTATAGACCTATTGCACCATGCAACTCCTCTTCATCCCAACCAATCACAACCCTTTGTGAAATCAGATCTAAATCTGATTGGTGGGATAGATATCCATCTGGATTCCAATCAGATTAGAGTCCCTAAGAACCTCCTTAGGTGGCACCAAGACTAATCAAAGATAAATCTTTGGACCACCTAAGGTAGAATCCATGAAGCAACCTGGAGTCCCATCTGTATGGGACTCCAGGCGCCTCCAACTTGGGGCATGCCTCCCTATGGCGTGCACCCCCTCCCTTTTTACTTTTTGGCAGGGGGACAAAGCCACCAGCTCTCCCCAATAGGTGCATGACATGTGGACAGATGTCTAAGTGTCAAAGGTCAACGTTTGACCAAAGTCAAAAGACAAGAATTTGGCAGGATGACCAAAAATGGTAGGTGTTGTCTCAAATTTATCTCATAAATTAAGACAACCTTTTTCTAATCTGGACAAGCTCCAGTCAGACCATAGTGAAGGCCTCTGATTGAGCACAAACTCCTTTGGCTCAGTCAGGATAACTATTTATGATAGTAAAAGAAGAACGTTAGGTTCAATCGAGTGCTAGCACGATTTTCTTGAACCTAATTGAATCTCATTCAAATCAATTGAACTGGATTAGTCAATTGATGATCACCAGATTCAAACCCTTGTTTGTGTGACCCAGTTAGGTTCAGTTCTGTATGGTAATGGGATATGTCATGATCTCTATCATCGACATCATCGAAACTCCTTTCGATGGATCAGAACTCTTCTGATTCGAACAGCTAGAATGATCGATCATCTAAATCATTCTAATTGCTCCCAAAATCCACCAGTGACACCTAGCAGTATATGGTGGCAACCCATCAGAGCTGAAAATGCGAACCTCTTGGTGCAGCTACCTGTGTGATTAAGTTCTTCTATCTTGAGCCCCGATCAGAGATTAGGGTTAAGGTGAACTCGTCAAACCCTAGTCTTCTGTCATATGATGTAATCATTCGATTCAAGTCCAATGTGAAAATCTAAATAGAAACTCTTTCTATTATTTCACTCTGCCATGGCCATGGGCTTCTGGACTTGATTCTCATGATCATCATAGGGCTACTCCTCATCTACCGAGGTAGATAGATTTCCATCTTGATGCAATCCAGTTCCTACAATGAACATGCTATAGCCAACATACACCTCAGGATTCCGATATGGCTAGGAGATCGAGTAATGGTGTAGTCAAACTATAACACCCTCAAGGTGAACTGCCGATGCACCTCAGGTCAAAGAACCAGACACACAACTATGCAGCATCGAGTCAGTCATTGACGAGAAGGTAGACTTCCTAATGACTACTCGAGGTGGTCACGCTCAGTGCCCTCGTTCTCTAACGAGTACCTTTACTATCGTTCTGGTGTCTCTACACCGTAGACTCAAGACTCATCAACTATAAAGAAGTTATTGTATACCAACCTTCTGGATCAATCACCATCCTCATGATGATCCTAGGTTAGGAGCATTTTATGAGTCAATAATGAAAATTCATGTCTTAAATTTTCAACTCTTGAAAATAAGAACTATCATTGCCATAAACTCAAGGGATGTATCACAGACACTAAATACACATTATGATAGAAAATAATTTATTTTATTATATACAGTCAAATTATAATTTTGTCCTTAGAAGTGTATAACAAATGTCAGCCAATTCTGGCTTCTAGGGCACATATATCTAACAACTATACCATAATTCTTAAGATAGTCTAGAAATTCTCGACTAAGATATTCGCCTCCTCCATCTAATCGAAGAACCTTAGTTGATTTTTTTATTTATTTTTCTACTTCGAGTCTAAATTTCTTGAATTTTTTAAAAGCTTCAGACTTGTGCCGCATGAAATACATATATCTGTACTGAGATAAATCATCGATAAAGATGATGAAGTAGATGTAATTGCCCATGGCTGGCACATCAAATGGACCACATACATCAGTATGTACTAGGAAAAATAGGTATGTAGCCCTTTCCCCATGTCCCACAAAAGAGAGCTTGGCCATTTTGCCATAAAAGCATGATTCACAAATCAGATATGACTCGAAAGTCAATGGACTCAATAGCTCGAATTTTTTCAATTTGTTAATCCTGTCTTCAACTATATAACCTTGCCTAAGGTGCTAAAAATATCTATCATTTAGACTATCCCTAGGTCACTTTGATCCTATGGCATTCACATTTTGCTCGATATTAAAAATAGAAACATCAATATGTAACTGATAGAGACCATTTATAAGGAAACCACTTGCAATTTTATTTCTTTCATAAAGAATATTATAATGATCCTTAAGAAAACTAATTACAAAGCCTTCTTGTGCTAAACGTGAAATAGAAATCAAATTTCTGCTTGATGCAGGCACATAAAAATAGTCTCTAAGTACTAAGTCTAATCATGATGGAAATCATAGAGGATAGGTTTCCACAGCCACAACAGTAACTCTTGCACCATTTTTGATGCGTAGGATCATCTCACCATCCCTCAGCCTCCTGCTATCCTTAAGATCCTACATAAAAGTGCACAAGTGAGCAGTAGAACCAAAGTCAAGCACCCAACTAGATGCAGAAAAAATCATAAGATTAGATTCTATAATGAGCATACCTTTAGAAGGACTTGCCTCTTTCTTATACTTTAAGCTAGCCAGGTAAAGAGGATAGTTCTGCTTTCAATGGCCATCAGTGTTGCAATCAAAGTATTTTTCTTTGTCATCACCCTTCTTCTTCGACTCTGCCTTCTTCTTCTTCCCACCATCTACTTTTTGCTTTTTCACGGACTTCTTCTTCTTTCCAAAAGATTTTTTCTTGAAAGAAGTCCACTCCACAGCAAGTACTGAGCCTATAAAACCTTTCATAGAAAGCTCAGCAGTAACCAGCATATTCATGAGCTCAGCTAAGGTATTCTGAAGTTTATGCATATGATAGTTCATGATGAACTGCCCATACGCATCAGTCAAGGGCTATGGAATTGTATCAATCTGTAGATTCTGATCTAACTTCACATCGAACTTCTTAAGATCTTCTAAGTTCTTGGTCATCATCACACAATGATCTTAGACTGACTGCCCATCATGCATCTGAGCTTTAAATAGTTTCTTAGTTACTTGATATTTAGCTGTGCGACTCTATTCACCAAACAACTCTTATAGGTGAGACAACATTTGGTGGCTAGTTGGCACTAGAGCTCATCAGACATCTAGCCCAACATATAATACCTAGCTTTGTTATCTTCATCCATCCACATCTCGAGAGATGCTCTCTGATCAATGGATGGATGGACTGGTAAGGTGGAAGGATTCTGTTCCAACACATGAGTCAACTTTTCAAAATCCAAAATAATTTTGAAGTTCTAGAGTCAATCCTTGTAGTTGGGCCTGGTTAGTCTATGGGTGTCCAGGATACGGGCTAGTGGGTTGGATGCAGACATTTTTCTATAGAGAGTCAAAGTTTCTAGTTAGATTTTATAATTAGATTTAACCAATTTATTTAAGAATTTTATTTTTAAATAAATTAGGCTTCCACTGTTTACTTAGATTCCTACACTCCCTTGACAGAGATGCAAAAATCTCTAAGATTATTGATTTCTAGTGGGTGGTGCAACCTCACCAACTGACTCACCACCTCAGCTAACAGTTATTGATGATGGGTCAACCGATGAGTGGACAACTTTTGTCCAATGATCCTCTAATCATGGTGCACCCTAACATGATCTCTAATTTATGAATCTCATCATATCTGAAATATTGATCCACTCCTTAGTTAAGTTAGACCCACCATTTGCATAGATTGGATTCTTGATTGGATCCATCACCATATCCAAAATATTAAGCCCAACCCATCCTCCAATCCATAGCATCCAATGCGTAATAGGCATGGTTGCATATTTTCGATGTAACTAAACCATTGTATCCAGTCGAGAACAATCAACCCAGAAAGGGCCCTCACATTTATAATGGTGGAAAACCTTAGACATAATATTTTCTTAGGATGATTTAATTTAGGTCTCTTTAAACATGACTTGACCTAGTCATAATAATTATGACTAATCTAGTGGCATGGGTTGGCTCGAATTGTTAGCCACCTTAAATCAGAACTGGTTTGACATAAATGGCCTGGTAAGTAAGATCGGTGGAAGGGATATGCCATTAACTCGATAAGAATGCATTCAGGTCAAGTAGCACCCAATTAAAAATCAGTCGATCATATTTTCCAAACTTATCTTAGATACCAAATTATCGAATCAAAATCAATTAGATTAGCCTATAATCCAGGCTTGAACCGTGGAGCCAAATTAAGTCTTGACTTGATCGAGTCACATCTCAATGTGATTCAATCTTCACCCAGACTTAATCTTACTAGGTTAGTCAAATCTAAGCTTTCTTTGATCCCACTTAACCAACTCTTGATTCGGTTTGATCAACCGCTAGACCTAATTGAGCTATCCAAGCTTGAACCCAAATTTATGAATATATCTTAAATTTAAAAATTCATAATTTTTATATCTAATTAATTTTATAATCTTAATTCTTAATTAAGTTTTGGGTTCATGAACAAAATATGTAATAAAAATTCTAGAATTTTAGGATCTAGGGTTTTGTAGAAAAATAAGTTCTGATTTTTGATTAAGGACGAACGTGCAGCACTCCTACATGCCAAAAGAACACCCTATCGAATGGAAGGAGAGGGTCTTTGAACCCTACTTTATTCTTATGATCGGATGGCCATGGGAAACTCTTTAATCAGAAATATAAATTTTTTTACTATAAAACTAATTGATTATATATCACATATAGAAAGATCTAACTAATACATATCTTGCATACACCTCATGTATCATCAATATACATACATTCAAATCTAAAATATCACATATTAAATATGAAAAATAAAATTTTAAATTTGATCATATCAAATATAAATCTATTCGAGACATCTTATAAAACTATTCTATGACTAGTCTAAGCATGCATCTTTCATATCTCATATGAACAAATCAAAAATTAAAAAAAATATATATTTTTTTAGATCTGACTATAAAAATTATAATATCAAAAAAATAGAAATTAAACAGATTTAAAATTAAATTTAATCAAAATAAATACATGATCATACTAGACTACACATAGAACTATTCTATACCCAGTCTAGTCATGCATCTCATACATATTAGATCTAAATAATTTAATTTTTAATTTTTTAATTTTAGATCTGATCATATTTGATGTAACATCTAAAATATTTTAATATCAAATCATAATCAAAAATAAAATTAGATCTATGGTAGATCTAAAGAACTACAAATGCAGCTCTGATACCAGTTGAAAGAAAAATCCTATTTTTCGCCGCAAGATTGTGCAGATCTAATGAAATCTAAGATAGATTTTTTAAAAAATTCTTAAATAATCTGATCAAATCTAAGAGTTCTTAGATTTGATCATAGTGATCTGATATTAAAAATTAAACTAGATTTAATTTAATACCTTATTTGGGTAATCTTATTATCCTACAATGATCCTAATGTTTCTTGAGGTTCTGGAAGGAGCCATGCATGCACCTAGCCTCTATTAATATCCACTTAGGATGAATCTAGACATCTACGCCTCATAAATCTTTTCTCCAAATATCAGATCTGAATCTAATCTAAAAGTCCTTTAAAAATTTTCTGAAGGTAGCGTGTCCATCTTACGAACACCTTTGCATAGATGCTGAACTATTTACAAATTTGATTAGATCTTCTTCTCAGATTTATGCTTAACTTTTTAGGCATGTAGAAGAGAGGGAGAGAGAAGAAAGAGAAGGTGTAGGATATCTAGAATAGTAGCTTTTGGATATGAAAAATATTTTCTACGTGTAGAGCCTTGGCGTAAGGGTTATTATACAAAAGCATAGCACCAAGTTAGAGTCCCTCTTTGACCAAAATCCTCATTTTTTCAATCATTGGGACTCCCAAACTTGATCTCCACGAAAATCCCCAGATCCCATCTAATTTTGATGTGAAAAATCAATCTGGAAGGTGGCCAAATGAGTTCGTAAGGAAGAGTCCACTACGCTTAGGACTCTTCCCTTAAGAGTTTGATCCAAATTAAACTCTATCATAACTTAATCTAGACACCTCTAAAAATTACAAAATTTAGTACACCCAATGTGTAATTTGTGCTCTATCACATATCCAAAAATTAGATAGAAATAATCTCTAAAAGATTTTTTAGAAGTATCTGATCAGGTGATCCTCAATTCTCTCAAATAGGTCAACTTTTGATCCTACTCTAATTTGACTATGAATGGATTTAGTTTCCACAATTAATTTGATCTAGACTTATTCCAGTTAGATGAAAATAAACCCATTCAAAATACAAGAATGAGTCAAATCAAATTTGACTTAGTTGTGATGAATCAGAAAGATTTCAGAAGGAGAAAGTCAGGCTCAATCGTTTGCTAGCACGATTACCTTGAACCTGACTGGATCTAATCTAAATCAATCAAACTGAGTTAGCTCAATTGATGACATCAAGATGCAAACCCTTATTTGTGTGACCCAGTTAGGTTCAATTCTGTATGATAATGAGATATGTCGCGATCTTCGTCATCGACATCATCGAAACATCTTTTGATGGATCAAAACTTTTCTGATTCATACAATTAGAATGATTGATCATCAAAATTATTCTAATTGCTCTTAAAATCTACTAGTGACATCTAGTAGTTGATAAGTACCATAAATTCACCAATAAAAATATTAATTTATTAATTAATTTATATTATTTTTTTAAAATTAATGATCAATTTATATATATTTTTAAGAAATTCATATTTTTAATAAATTAAAAAATTAATTAAAAAATAATAAAAATTAAAAAATAATATTTTATAATCAATGGAAAGAGCTCATTTTTCTAATCATAACGAAATAAGTTTGAAGTAAAATAAAGCTAAAACAAAGAAGATATGAATTTTTAAAGAAATAAAATAAATAAAATTTAAATAAAAAGAAAAATGGCTCAGCCGGCTCCGCAAGCCAAGCCAAGCCATCAAAGTCGACTCAGCCGTTGAAGCCATCAGTCGGTCCATAATCCAGACATGGACCGCTAGCTTAGCAGAAATCGGTGAATCACAGTGCGACATGTGGCGGACCAAGATCCTTAAAGGGTCCATAGAAATTTATCGTGGCTCATAGGAAAATCTAGTCTTTTCGCTCAGTGACAAGAGCGCTGATTGGCTGCGGTGTGTGCTCCAGTCGGTCCACTTGGTTCATGAGAACAGCAATTGCATGATTGAATGGCTACGATTGATTGCGGTCAAGATCGGACGGGGGTGGTTATTTCTGGGTTTGATTCAAATTCTATCAGCGATCTAGCATGATCCGATGGCTGGAAAACCAATTGATGAAGATCCAATAGTCCAGAATGCTCCCGACAGTGATCAAGACTCCCGACGTATGATTTGCGGCCAGATTTCCTCCACCAATGCATGATCAGATGGCCAAAATTTAATTCGACCTGATCTAGGCTGATACGCATCCAATTTTGATGATTTCTAGACAGTTCCTATTGAATGGCTAGATTTCACCAGACTTATCAAATTCATATCAGAGCTATTTTAACTAAAATTTTACTTAAATTTCTTTATATTTTGATGATTACAAAGGCTATTAGTCCCATATTACCTCGAGAAAAAATATCCAACACTCCTAGCTCTATAAAAAGGTGCCCAAGCCTCTAGAAATCAATATTTTCGATCAAGGTGAAGCCTTGGTACAGGATGAAGTGAGGCTTTGGGTTAATGGCTGCTTCAAGGCAACTGGTACTGAGAGGAAAAGCTAGGTTTCTACACCATCTTTCCACTAATGCCGATCCAAGATCAGAGATCAATCTATTTTATTTTCTTTTTATTTTATAATTTAAATTATGAACTTTTTAATGCAATATTTATTTCTTTGCTCTTTTTTTATTGTAATTTAATTTCTATATTTTAATTATTACTTTTTATTTTATTGCAAGTAGATGCCAAGATCTAACTAATAGATCTTAGTACTAAGTTTATTTTTCTGTATAATTTAATTTTCACTTTGCAATTCTAAATTTTCGACTTTAAATTCTATTTCCAAATCATTTTTTTTGCTTTCAAAAAAATCAAAGATTTCAAATCTAAAAACACTACCTTCCTTGTGGATTCAACCCGACTCACTGCTATCTATATATTTTTAATTATTTTAAGAAGTCAAATTAAACTGATAAATATGATGTCTTAACGACAAGATCGCATGCCTATCAAGTTTTTGGTGCCATTACCGAGGATTATTTTTAATTTTTGATTTTAGTTTATTTTAAATCAATTAAAAATAATTTTGGCAAACATACTAAGTTTTTGGCGTCGTTGTCGGGGAAGACACGGATAATAAATTTTTGATCTCTTTGATTTTTTTATAAATAAATTATAAATTTTTTTTTTATTTTTTTATAAATATTGCTTGCTAATTTTTTTATTATTTTATAGAATAAGAGATTAAAGAACAAAAAGAACCAGGAGTTTTGCTTGGTGAGATCAATCCTAACCCTAGTTCTCTTTTTTTTATTTTATTTTTAAATTAATTTTTAAAAATATTTATTTAAATCTAATTAAAAATCTCATGATAAGATTAGAAATCCTAACTACTTAGAGCTTGCATCATATTATTTTTATTTTTATTTTATTTATTTATTTTTTTTGGTGATTGCTGGAGGCAAGATAAGTCATTCAGAATTCAATTAGTTGCATGCATCTAGTTTAAATTGCATAGGACCATTTGATTGAAAACTTTTTATGCATTTTCATGTTAAACCAAATTAAGGGCAACATCCAATTAAATAAGATAAGGTGGAGATTTGATCACCCTTCCTTGGCCCACAAATAACCAACCAATATCCTGCATTGACCTAAGCCTTTAATTTCAAAATCAATTAGACATCAACCCTAGGAACTCAAGCTCAATTGGATAAGGAACCCTAAGAGTTGAACCAAGTTAGGGTTAGTCAATTTGACTAGTATCTAGGAAAGTGATTCAGGGATGACTGGGCCCGAAGGAAGGTAATTTCTAATTAGTTCTGTTCGCTTACCTGGCTAAGCATAATTGGTGTCTAAGGCAAGCAACTGGGGGACTCCCACCAATCTTATACTTACCTGGCCAATTGATTGGCTGATCTTATACTTAGAGGGCTTGAAGGTGACCTTGGCAGTTAGGAGCTGTCTAGATCTAGGATAACTTCTAGTCAGGATTGATTGACCAACTTGATTGCTAACCAACATCAAATCTAATTAAACTTAATTCTTCTCTCTTTTTTTAACTCCAGGACTCCTTAGGACCTCTTCTTTAGAACTCTTCTTTCTTTCTTCTCCTTTCTCCTCTAAAAATAAAATAAAATAGAATAAAATAAAAATTAAATTAAACTAACTAAAAAATATTAAAAGTAATAAATAAATTAAATTAAATTAAAATTAATAAATAAAATAATTTTTTAAAAAATAATTTTTAATTTAATAAAATAATAAAAAAATATAAAAAAAAGTCTAAAAATTTTTATTTGAATCGTACGTTAGAATTGCAATAGTGCATGCACGGTAGAAAATCGCTTTACCTGATCTCGTTGGACCTAACCACAAAATTAAAAAGCTGAATTGTATTAAACTTGATAACCAAATGGTTGAAAATTTTAGAGAACCACTTAAGCAGATGAAGGAATACTTTATTCCTTCCATCTATAATCCATCGACTTGTGTCTAATTACCTAAAATTCATGCTACCCACTATGAGATCAAGTCCACTACAATCCAGATGCTTTCATCTTTTTGTGGGAACACCAATAAAGATCCTTATAAACATCTGGATGAATTCTTAGAAATCTATTATACGGTGAGAATTCAAAATTTAACTAATGATGCCCTTAGACTAATTTTATTTTTCTTATCATTAAAAGACAAAGCCAAGTACTGGCTTGGGACAGTAGGGAGATCAATTAAAACTTGGGCTGACTTGCAAAGTGAATTTCTTAAAAAATTTTATCCCATAGGCCGAACCAATACTATGAGGCGAGCTATCACTGGATTTGCTCATCTTCCAAAGGAACAGATTCATGAGTCATGGGATAGACTTAAGAAACTTCTTAGAAAATGCCCACACCATGGTCTGTCTAAGTGGCAAATAGTTCAAGCTTTCTATGAGGATTTAGGAGACTAATACAGACAGATAGTAGATGCATCCTATGGAGGTGCATTCACGAACAAGAGTGAGAACGAAGCCTATACCTTATTTGAAATCCTGAGTGAAAACTCAATTAACCATGCTTCGTTGTCTTTCTACCAAACCTGAGCCACGAATTTAAACATCTAGAATCTAGTCCTAAGACTGATTCAAATTTGATAAATAAAGTGAACTTTCTTGCTCAGAAATTAGATCAAGTCTTAACCCTAAGTCAACAATCTCCTGCACAATTCACATCATCTTCTAATTCTTAGGAGATTTATTCAAGCTATGCTAGCTCAACACATCATGTGAGTGAATGTCCTATGACTGCATAGTTTCCATCTTTTATCCAAAAACAAGTCCAAGCTGCTAAAGACTACTCCAATTTGGTTAATAATCCATTTTCAAATTCATATAACTCTGGCTGGAGAAATCATCCCAATTTTTCTTGGAGATCACAATAGACTCAGGCTTAGACCCAAACTCCATCAGTGCAAAATTATCAGAATAGACCTAAATACCAGAACTATACTTATAACAGAGAACTATACTTATAATAGAGGTCAGCCTAGTAAGCCTTTCCCACCACTACATCATAATCAGCCCTCATACCCACCTCCTCAATAGACCAATCTAGTTGATGATAGATTTAACCAACTTCAATAATTGATTCTGACTCAACAGCAATCTATCGCCAAGCTAGAAGCTCAAATCGGATAACTAGTTGAGTCTAACACGAGGAGAAAACTAGATCAACTACCAAGCCTACCAATTTCAAATAACCCACCTAATGTCCACCAATCACCTGGATTAAATTATCAATCTAATATTTCATCTAAGAATCCCCAATTTGAGAATGCCAAAGTAACTCCTAAACTTAAAAGCTATAGGATTTTTATGGACCCATACCAAGATCAGGTGAGAGAGGATAGTACTGATGCTAGCCAAAATAAAAATTTAAAAAAATTGGTTAGTACTTAGACTAACCACATAGAAAAACTCGAGCCAAGAATTAGTACTAATGCTAGTTCTAGTTTAAATGAGATAAAAAAAAGGGAAAAGAGAATAGATGATTTACCCGAGACTTATAAACCTAATGTCCTATTCCCTTCAACCCTAGAAGCTGGTTCTTCTTACAAAAATCAAGAGGCATGTAATGAAATGTCAATGGAGTTATTTAAATAAGAACATATTAATTTACCTCCAGAATTAAAACTACCTTTTGTTACCATTCCAGCACCCATTGAATCAAACTTGACTCCTAATATAAAAACTCCGTTCATGAGTATTTTAGAAAAATAAATAGCAAAAATTCTTAACAAACATGGGTCTGAGAATGGGATCACAAATTATGTCCTTAAAGTTAATAATGAGTATATCAATAATGAGATTATAAATCAACTTTCTAAGATTGGCAATCCAAAACTATTAAAATTTGTCAATCCAATATTCGATACATGATAGTAAGCTGCATCATGTCTGGCTGAAGATGGTAAACTTAGTGCTTATTGGAAGGCAACCCAATATTTAGTTTTTATCTAATTTATTTATTTAGTTTATTTTTTTTTAGGATAATTTGAATAAGTTGGAGGGAGAGCCCAAATTTTTAAAGGCATGTGCCAGACCAAAAATATAGTTTGGTGTATTATTCCATGTTATTTGTTATACCCTATATTTTTTCTTCTCCATTGAGGATAATGTTGATTAAGTTGGAGGGGAGAAAAATAGAAAATTTAAAATTTTAAGTCCTTAAAAAGATTAGTATTTAGTATTTAGACATCTGATTATGCTTAAGAATCAAATTAAACTAAGAATTTTTAAAAAAAATTGATACATAGATCAGAGAATCTGTGAGATATTGAGGAATCAAGTATTAAGAAAATTCAATAAAGAGTTAAATCTAGAACATAAAAAGTTTTTCCTTGGAGCATTTCTAATTACTTCTACTAGCATCAATGAAAAGTCTACTTTTTATAGGCTTATGTAGGATAACTATATATTTCTTCATATAAAAAATTCATTTTAATAAATAGTTTTTAAGTACTTCTCACTGAATAATCGGGCCTCTTTGCCTAAGCAAGCATTGAGTTTCACATCAAAAGGTGGGAAGGGCAAAGAAGCTCATTGTAAAGCTAGTCTTAACTCGTAGCCTGTTTGATTCGAGCTAGTAAGCCCGAGGGGTATTCTATACCTAGTGCCCTAAAGCCAACTGGTTTGGGAGTCATTGGCCCAAGACTCACTACATGGATCAAATAGAAAGCTTAAGAGGTTAAGACACTCAATAGTAGTACAATGTTAAAATAAAATTAAAAAAAAAATATTGGTTTTCCACCAAGTAATCGGATCCCGTTGCCTAAGTAAGCAATGATATTCACATCAAAAAGTGGGCAATGTAAAAATCAATGAAGGACAAAAGTAGCAATACACTTGTCTATACGAAAGTTTAGACAAATCCTGATTTTTTAAATTTGCTTTCGGTTCTATATCAGATCAAGAGATATATTTCAAAAAAAAATTTTTCTTTGATCCTAATCAGATCTGAGATATTTTAGATCTGATTCTTATTATTTTAATAAATAAAATAAAATAAGATAAATTAAATCAAATTTAATTTACCTTGATTTGGGTAATCCTATTACCCTGTTGATGATCCTGTTGCAGCGGAAGGTTCTGGATCTAGCCACGCAAGCGCCTGGCCTCTACCGGATATCCACTCAGGTTGGATCTGGAGATCCTCTTCTTCTCTATCACGTCTCCAAAAATTAGATCTGGATCTGATCTGGAGGATCTTCAAAACTCTTTTGAAGATCAGCAGTCGTCCTTTGCAGCAGCGCAGCCTTCTTAGCTTTTGATCGCCTTTCTCTGATCTGAATCGCACCAACCAAGAATCCAAAACCTTTTGGACGTGGAGAGGAGAGGGAGAAGGTGGCTTTGGCATGGAGGAAGGAGGGGAGAGGCAGCCTTGGGGCATGGAGAATTGTGATTGCTCTTTGAGTTGGGCGCAGGGTCTTATTTATAGACTAAGCGTGATCCAACTCCTCTTCTTCCCAACCAATCACAACCCTTTGTGAAATCAGATCTAAATCTGATTGGTGGAATAGAGTCCCCTGGATTCCTCCTTAGAGGGTGCCTAAGACCAGTCAAAGTTGGTTCTTAGGAGAACTCTAATTGGAATCCAAAAAGGAGATGGAGTCCTTGTCCAACAAGGGACTCCTAGGCGCCTCCAACTTGGGCACACGCCAAGGGTGGCGTGCGCCCTCCTCCTTGCCAGGTTCTGGCAGGGGGACAGGCCCCCACCAGCTCTCCAATAGGTGCATGACATGTGGTCAAAAGTCAAAGTGTCAATGGTCAATGTTTGACCAGTCAAAGGTAGACTTTTGACCAAAGTCAAAGAACAAGAAATGGCAGGTGACCAAAAATGGCAGGTAATGTCTTACAAAATAAGACAACCTTTTCTAACTTGGACAACCTCCAGTCAGACCATATGAAGGCCTCTGATTGAGCACAAACTCCTTTGGCTCAGTCAGGACAACTTATTTATGATAGTAAAAGAAGAACGTTAGGTTCAATCGAGTGCTAGCACGATTTTCTTGAACCTAATTGAATCTCATTCAGATCAATTGAACTAGATCAGTTCAATTGATGATCACCAGATTCAAACCCTTGTTTGTGTGACCCAGTTAGGTTCAGTTCTGTATGGTAATGGGATATGTCATGATCTCTATCATCGACATCATCGAAACTCCTTTCGATGGATCAGAACTCTTCTGATTCGAACAGCTAGAATGATCGATCATCTAAATCATTCTAATTGCTCCCAAAATCCACCAGTGACACCTAGCAGTATATGGTGGCAACCCATCAGAGCTGAATGCGAACCTCTTGGTGCAGCTACCTGTGTGATTAAGTTCTTCTATCTTGAGCCCCGATCAGATTAGGGTTAAGGTGAACTCGTCAAACCCTAGTCTCTGTCATATGATGTAATCATTCGATTCGAGTCCAATGTGAAAATCTAAATAGAAACTCTTTCTATTATTTCACTCTGCCATGGCCATGGGCTTCTGGACTTGATTCTCATGATCATCATAGGGCTGCTCCTCTACCACCGAGGTAGATAGATTCCATCTTGATGCAATCCAGTTCCTACAATGAACATGCTATAGCCAACATACACCTCAGGGTTCCATATGGCTAGGAGACCGAGTAATGGTGTAGTCAAACTATAACACCCTCAAGGTGAACTGCCGATGCATCTCAGGTCAAAGAACCAGACACACTACTGCAGCATCGAGTCAGTCATTGACGAGAAGGTAGACTTCCTAATGACTACTCGAGGTGGTCACGCTCAGTGCCCTCGTTCTCTAACGAGTACCTGTACTCTCGCTCCGGTGTCTCCACACCGTAGACTCAAGACTCATCTACTAAAGAGAAGCGATTGTACACCAACCTTCCGGATCAATCACCATCCTCGTGATGATCCTATGGTCGGGAGCATTTTATGAGTTATAATGATTATTCATGTCTTAAATTTTCAACTCTTGAAAATATGAATTATCATTACCATTAACTCAAAGGATGTATCACAGACACTAAATACACATATGTGATAGAAAATAACCCATTTTATTGATTATAGTCAAAATTATAATTTTGCCCCTAGAAGTGTATTACAAGTGTCAGCCAATTCTGGCTTCTAGGGCACATATATCTAACAATCTCCCACTTGTCCTAAAGCCAATTGGCTACAAGTCTAAGTCCCATCTTCTCAAGGTGGGCTTCGATCTTCTGCTGGCCCAACGGCTTTGTAAGTGGGTCTGCCACATTATCTGCGGAGTTGACTCTCTTGACCTCGACGTAACCCTTCTCGAGGTAATCGCGGATGAGGTGGTATCGCCGCTCAATGTGCTTGGATTTCTGGTGAGACCTCGGCTCCTTAGCAAGGGCTATGGCGCCATTGTTGTCGCAGTATAGAGGAATGGCATCTGATGGCATTACTCCAATTTCTGCAGCAAACTTCTTGTACCAGAATGCTTCCTTCGCAGCCTCTGATGCAGCGATATATTCTGCTTCCATGGTGGAATCTGCTATCACCAGTTTGCTTGGAACTCTTCCAGCTGACAGCACCACCATTGCACACAAACAGACTCCAGATGTCGACTTTCGATCATCTATATCGGACATGAAATCCGAGTCTGTGTATCCCTGGACTTGGAGTTCTCCATTAC
Organism: Cocos nucifera; assembly: GCA_006176705.1. Lineage (NCBI taxonomy): Eukaryota > Viridiplantae > Streptophyta > Magnoliopsida > Arecales > Arecaceae > Cocos > Cocos nucifera. The sequence goes on along the minus strand of QRFJ01001175.1, from coordinate 321,216 downwards.
CAAAGACCAACATCATATCCTTAGTTCTTCTCAAGTACTTAAGGATACATTTCACAGAAGTCCAGTGTTCTTCACCTGGATTTGACTGATATCTGCTTGTGACACTCACAGCATGGGCTATATCAGGTCGTGTACATAGCATGGCATACATGAGGCTCCCTATTGCAGAAGCATAAGGGATCTTGCTCATGCGTTCTATTTCCTCAGGTGTGCTAGGGCACATCTTCTTGGAAAGATGAATACCATGTCTGAAGGGTATTAATCCCCTCTTAGAGTTTTCCATACTAAACCTCTTTAGTACTTTCTCTATGTACATCTTCTGTGAAAGTCCTAGCATCCTATTCGGTCTATCCCTATAGACCTTAATTCCTAGAATAAAGGATGCTTCACCTAGGTCTTTCATGGAGAATTCCTTGGACAACCATAATTTGACTGATGTCAACATGGGAATATCATTCCCAATAAGGAGGATGTCATCCACGTACAATACGAGGAAGACAACAGCGCTCCCACTGACCTTTTTGAAAACACATGGTTCCTCTTCATTTTTGATGAAACCAAACTTTTTGATCACATCATTGAAACGAGTGTTCCAGCTCCGAGATGCTTGCTTAAGTCCATATATGGACCTTTGCAGCTTGCAAACCTTGTGATCAGTATCACTGGATGTGAAACCTAGCGGCTGTTCCATATAGATATCTTCCTCAAGATATCCATTTAAGAATGCCGTTTTCACGTCCATTTGCCATATTTCATAATCGAAATAGGCTGCAACGGCAAGCAATGTGCGGATGGATTTTAGCATAGCCACTGGGGAAAAGGTATCCTGATAGTCAATGCCTTCGCGTTGACTATAACCTTTTGCCACTAGTCTAGCCTTGAATGTCTCCACATTCCCATCTGCACCAATCTTTCTCTTGAAGATCCATTTACACCCAATAGGTACTATACCTTCTGGTGGATCTACCAAGGTCCAGACTTGGTTTGAGTGCATCGAGTCAATTTCTGACTTGCATTGCCTCTAGCCATTTCTCGGAGTCGATATCTGATATCGCCTCGTTGTAGGTTTTGGGATCATCACCATGAGCACCATTACCTATGAGGAACATTTTCTCTACTTCCTCTGAAATAATACCTAAGTATCTTTCAGGGGGATGGAAAACTCTTTCCGATCTACGAGGTGGAGGAGGTAGTGTTCTTATTGGCTCAACCTGATTTGGTTCCAATTGGTCCTTAGCTCGTTGTACTTGTGAGACTTTCTCATCAAGCTTAATCTGCTTTCCAATGCCGCTATCTTGAATAAACTATTTTTCAAGAAAGATGGCATGTCGACTCACAATCACATTGTGGTCTTCTGGAATGTAGAAATAGTATCCTAATGACTCTTTAGGATATCCTATGAATCGAGCTCTAAAGGACCTAAACTCTAACTTGTCCGCTTGTTGTCTTTTGACATGAGCCGGACAACCCCAAATTCTGAGATGACTCAGACTTGGTTTCTTACCGTGCCATATCTCATACGGTGTGGTAGGAACGGTTTTAGAGGGAACCCTATTCAGTAGATAAATTGAAGTTAACAATGAATGTCCCCAAAGAAAATCAGGGAGGTCTGTGAAGCTCATCATGGATCGAACCATATCCAATAGAGTCCGATTTCTCCATTCTGAAACCCCGTTGAGTTGAGGTGTTCCTGGTGGAGTCCATTGAGAGACTATGCCATTTTCCTTAAGATAGTCTAGGAATTTCCGGCTAAGGTATTCACCTCCTCGATCTGATCGAAGAACCTTAATGGGTTTTTCAGTTTGTTTTTCTACTTCATGTCTGAATTCTTTGAACTTTTCAAAAGCTTCAGACTTGTGTCTCATAAGATACACATACCCATACCTAGACAGATCATCGGTAAAGGTAATGAAGTAGACAAAATTGCCTCTAGCCGGCACATCAAATGGGCCGCACACATCAGTATGTACTAGGGCAAGGAGATCTGTGGCCCTCTCCCCATGTCCAACAAAAGGGAGTTTAGTCATTTTGCCTTGAAGACAAGATTCACAAGTTGGATATGACTCAAAAGTCAATGGACTCAATAGCCCATTTTTCTCCAATTTGTTGATCCTATCTTCTGCTATATGACCTAATCTTAAGGTGCCATAGATATCTAATCATTTGGCAACTATCCCTAGGTCATGTTTGGCATTCATGTTTTCAAGCTCGAATAATGAGCATACCTCCAGAAGGACCTTCCTTCTTGTTCTTCAGGGTGGCCAGGTAAGTAGGGCAGTTCCGCTTCCAATGGCCGTCGCTGTTGCAATGGAAACACTTTCCTTTGACATCGGCCTTTTTCTTCGGTTCTGCCTTCTTCTTCTTTGATCCTTCCACCTTTTGCTTTTTCACAGACTTCTTTTTCTTTCCATAAGACTTTCTTTTGGAAGAAGTCCGTTCCATAGCAAGAACTGAGCCTTTAGAACCTTTCATAGAAAGCTCAGCGGTAACCAGCATATTCATTAATTCGGCCAAGGAATTTTGAAGTTTATGCATGTGGTAATTCATGATGAATTGCCCATATGCATCAGTCAAGGATTGCAGAATAATATCGTTCTGCAGATCCAAGTCCTAACTTCACACCGAGCTTCTCAAGCTCTTCCATGTCCTTGATCATCATGTCAGACAGTGATCTTGGACTGACTGCCCATCACGCATCTTAGCCTTAAAAAGTCATTTCGTGACTTGATATTTGGCTGCGCGACTCTGTTCACCAAACATCTCCTGCAGGTGAGCCAACATTTGGCGAGCAGTCCCGATATCTTCATGTTGGCGCTGGAGCTCATCAGACATCGAGCCCAACATGTAATATCTGGCCTTATTATCTTCGTCAATCCATTTTTCCAGAGACGCTCTCTGTTCAGTGGATGGACGGGCTGGTAAGGTGGGAGGGTCCTGGTCCAAAACATGGGTTAACTTCTCGAAACCCAAAATAATTTTGTAGTTCCTGAGCCAATCTTTATAATTGGGTCCAGTCAGTCTATGTGTGTCCAGGATACGTGCCAATGGGTTGGACGCAGACATTTTTCTGTAGAGAGTCAAAGATTCTAGTTAGATACTGTAATTTTGACTTGACCAATTTATTTAGGAAATTTTATTTTTAAACAAATTAGCTCCCACTATTTTCTCGGATCCCTACACTCCCTCTGTAGAGATGCGAAAATCTCCATGATTAATGATTTCTAGTGGGTGGTGCGGTCTCACCAACTGACTCATCACCTCACCTAACAGTTATTGGTGATGGGTTAGCCAATGAGTGAACAACTCTTGTTCAATGATTCTCTAATCATGGTGCACCCAAACTTGGTCTCTAATTCATGAATCTCACCGTATCCGGAAATATTGATCCACTCCTTAGTTAAGTCAGACCCATCATTTGGCACAGACGGTTCCTAAATTGAGTCTCTCACTCTATTCCAAAAATATTGAGCCCAACTCATCCTCCAGCCCATAGCATCAATGCCTATAGACATGGTTTGCATCTTTCTGGTGCAACTTGAGCCCTATATCCAGCCGGAGAACAATCTACCTTGGGAAGGGCCCGCCAACATCTACAATGGTGGAAGACCTCAGACATAATCTTTTTCTTAGGGAGAATTGATTGCAGTCTTAAACTAGACTTATTAAGCAAATTATGACTAACCTAGCGGCATGGTTAGCTCGGATTATTGACCACCTCATAAAAACTGTGTACAGATATGGCCAGGTAAGGCAAGATCGGTGGAAGGAATATGTCATACAAGAATGCATTCATTTGCCAATTAAAAATCAGTCGATCGTATGTGCCAAACTTACCTTAGACACCAAATTGTTGAGCCAGAACCAATTGGGTTAGCCTAAAATCCATATTCTAACCTCTGAGCCTAATTAGGTCTTGCTTGATCGTGACTCGATCTTGACCCTGACTTAATCCTATTGGGCTGGTCAATTTAAGCATTGTTGATCCTATCTAACCAACTCTTGATTCGATTTGATCAACCGCTTAGACCTAATTGAGCTACCCAAGCCCGAACCCAATATTTTGAATATGTCTTAGATCTAAACTTCTCAATTTTAGATCTAATTAACATTTTATAATCTTAATTTTTAATTAAGTAGGGTTCATAAACAAAATATGCACAATAAATCCTAGGATTTTAGGATCTAGGGTTTTGCAGAAAGTAAGTTTCGGATTTCTAATTAAGGACGAACACGCAGCACCCCTCCACATCATAAGAACGCCCCATCGGATGTGAGGAGAGGGCCTTTAAACCCTTCTTCATTCTTATGACTAGACGGCCAAGAGGAATGCCTTAATCAAGAACATGCAATACTATAAAATAGTTTTAGATCTATATCATATATCTCATATATAAATTAGATCTAATCATGGCATATTTTGCATACATCTCATGTATCGAATCATGCATATTTTCAGATCTAAATTATCTTACAATAATCTAAAAAATTATATTTAAATTGATCTAATCAAAATAAATTCTAATCTAAACAACTATATAGAACTATTCTACAACTAGTCTAGACATGCATCAATCATATCTCATATGATGTTAAAATTAAATAATTTTTATTTGATATTTTTTAGATATTATTATAATAATTATAATATTAAAAAATAGTAAATAAATAGATCTAAAATATAATTTAATCAAATTAAATTAAAAACATACAAGACTATTCTATAGAACTATTCTATTTTAGAACTAGTCATGCATATTTTCTAATCTTAGATCCAAATTATTTAATTTAAATTTTCTCTAATTTTAGATCTGATCACATCTCATGTGATATCTAAAATCACTTATTTTCTAATTAAAATAAATTTAAAAATATATCTAAACACTGTTAGAACCTTGGCTCTGATACCAGTTGAAGAGGAATCCAGATTTCTCGGACCAGGTTCGTTCAGATCAGATCAGATCAAGAGATATATTTTAAAAAAAATTTTTTCTTTGATTCTAATTAGATCTAGATATTTTAGATCAGATTTTTATTATTTTAATAATTAAAATAAATTTAGATAAATTAAATCAAATTTAATTTACCTTGAAGTGGTTAATCCTATTACCCGTTGATGATCCTATAAGTAGCGGAAGGTTTTGGATCTAGCCACGCAAGTGCCTGGCCTCTACCGGTATCCACTTAGACTGAATCTAGAGATTCTCTTCTTCTCTATCATGTCTCCAAAAATTAGATCTAGATCTAATCTGGAGGATCTTCAAAACACCTTTCAAAGATCAGCAGTTGTCCTTTGCAATAGTGCAGCCTTCTAGCTTTCAGACACCTTCCTCTCATCTAGATTGCCCCAACCAAGAATCCAAACCTCTTTGGATGTGGAGATGAGAGGGAGAAGGTGCTTTGGCATGGAGGAGGAGAGGAGAAGCAGCCATGGGGCATGGAGAATTGTGATGCTCTTTGAGTTGGGCGCAGGGTGCTATTTATAGACTAAGCATGATCCAACTCCTCTTCTTCCAAAGCAATCACAACCCTTTATGAAATTAGATCTAAATCTAATTGATGGGAATAGAGTCTCCTGGATTCTTCCTTAGATAGTGCCTAAGACCAGTCAAAGTTGGTTCTTAGGAGAACTCTAATCGAAATCCAAAAAGGAGATGGAGTTTCTGTCCAACAGGGACTCTTAGGCGCCTCCAACTTGGGCACACGCCAAGGGTGGCATGCACCCTCCTCCTTGCCAGGTTCTGGCAGGAGGACAGGCCACCACCAGCTCTCCAATAGATGCATGACACGTGGATATAAGTCAAAGTGTCAATGGTCAATGTTTGACCAGTCAAAGGTCAACTTTTGACCAAAGTCAAAGGCCGAGAAATGACAGATGATCAAAAATGGCAGGTAATGTCTTACAAAATAAGACAATCTTTTCTGACTTGGACAAGCTTCAGTCAGACAAAGTGAAGGCCTCTAAATGAGCACAAACTCCTTTGGCTCAGTCAGGACAACTATTTATGATAGTAAAAGAAGAACGTTAGGTTCAATCAAGTGCTAGCACGATTTTTTTGAACCTAATTGAATCTCATTCAGATCAATTTAACTGGATCAATTCAATTGATGATCACCTGATTCAAACCCTTATTTGTGTGATCTAGTTAGGTTCAGTTCTGTATGATAATGGGATATGTCATGATCTCTATCATCGACATCATTGAAACTCCTTTCGATGGATCAGAACTCTTCTGATTCGAACAGCTAGAATGATCGATCATCTAAATCATTCTAATTTCTTCAAAAATCCACCAGTGACACCTAGCAATATATGGTGGCAACCCATCAGAACTGAATGCGAATCTCTTGGTGCAGCTACCTATGTGATTAAGTTTTTCTATCTTGAGCCTCGATCAGATTAGGGTTAAGGTGAACTCGTCAAACCCTAGTTTCTGTCATATGATGTAATCATTCGATTCGGTCCGATGTGAAAAGCTAAATAGAAACTTTTTCTATTATTTCACTCTGCCATGGCCATGGGCTTCAGGACTTGATTCTCATAATCATCATAGGGCTGCACCTCTACCACCGAGGTAGATAGATTCCATCTTGATGCTATCCAGTTCCTACAATGAACATGCTATAGCCAACATATACCTTAGGGTTCCATATGGCTAGGAGACCAAGTAATGGTGTAGTCAAACTATAATACCCTCAAGGTAAACTGTCAATGCACCTCAGGTCAAAGAACCAGACATACTACTGCAGCATCGAGTCAATCATTGACGAGAAGATAGACTTCCTAATGACTACTCGAGGTGGTCACGCTCAGTGCCCTTGTTCTCTAACGAGTACCTATACTCTTGCTCCGGTGTCTCCATACCATAGACTCAAGACTCATCTACTAAATAGAAGCGATTGTACACCAACCTTCCAAATCAATCACCATCCTCGTGACGATCCTATGGTCGGAAACATTTTATGAGTTAATAATGATTATTCATGTCTTAAATTTTCAACTCTTGAAAATATGAATTATCATTACCATTAACTCAAAGGATATATCACAGACACTAAATACACATATATGATAGAAAATAATCCATTTTATTGATTATAGTCAAAATTATAATTTTGCTCCTAGAAGTGTATTACAAGTATTAGTCAATTCTGGCTTCTAGGGCACATATATCTAACAGTTAAAAGATATTTAAAACTAAATTCTTTCTTTACTTGAGCATGAGCAAAGCATAAGTTGGAGGGAGTGATAAGTATCATAAATTCACTAATAAAAGTATTAATTTATTAATTAATTTATATTAATTTTTTAAAATTAATGATCAATTTATATATAATTTTTAAGAAATTCATATTTTTTATTAATTAAAAAATAATAAAAATTAAAAAATAAAATTTTATAATCAATGGAAAGAGCTCATTTTTTTGATCATAACAAAATAAGTTTGAAGTATAATAGAGCTAAAATGAAGAAGATATGAATTTTTAAAAAAATAAAATAAATAAAATTTAAATAAAAAAAAGGCTCAGCCGACTCCGCAAGCCAAGCCATCAAAGTCGACTCAACAGTTGAAGCCATCGGTCCATGATCCAGGCATGCACCGTCAGCTCAGCAGAAATTGGCGAATCATAGTGCAACTCATAGGGCAATCTGGTCTTTTTCACTCGATGACAAGAGTGCTGATTGGCTACGGTGTGTAGTGCAGCAGGTCTATGCAGTCCATGGGATCAGTAATTGCACAATCGGACAGCTAGGGTTGATTGTGGTCAAGATCGGATGGTGGTGGTTATTTTCGGATTTGATTCAAATTCTATCGATGATCTGGCACGATCCGATGGCCAAAAAACTAACTGATGAACCAATGGTCCACAACACTCTCGACAGTGATCAAGACTCTGGATGCATGATTTGCGACCAAATTTCCTCCATCAACATGCGATCGGATGGTCAAAATTTAATCCCATCTGATCTGGGTCGATATGCATCCGATTTTGATGATTTTTGGACTATTGGATTCCTATTGAATGGCTCAATTTCACCAAACTTACCAAATTCATATCAAAGCTATTTTAATCTAAATTTTACTCAGATTTCTTTATATTTTGATGATTACAAAGGCTATTAGTCCCACATTGCCTCTAGAAAAAATATCCAACCCTCCTAGCTCTATAAAAAGGACCCCAAGCCTCTAGAAATCAACATATTCGATCAAGGTGAAGCCTTCGTAGAGGGTGAAGCCAGGCTCTGGGTTAATGGCTGCTTCAAGGCAACTAGTGCCGAGAGAAAAGCTAGGCTTCTACACCATCTTTCCATCAATGCCGATCCAAGATCAGAGATCAGCCTATTTTATTTTTATTTATTTTATGTATTTAAATTATGAACTTTTTAATGCAATATTTACTTTTATGCTCTATATTTTTATTATAATTTTATTTTTATATTTTAATTATTACTTTTTATTTTATTATAAGTAGATGCTAAGATCTAACTAGTAGATCTTAGTACCAAGTTTAAATTTTTGCACCTTTTAATTTTTATTTTTTTATTTTCTAACTTCACTTCTAATCCCAAAACTCTTCTCTTTTCTTTTTCTTTTGTAAAATCAAAGATTTCAAATCTAAAAATACAACCTTCTCTATGGATTCGACCTGACTCACTGCTATCTACGTATTTTTAATTATTTTAAGAAGTTGGATTAAACTGATAAACAAGGTGTCTTAATGACAACATCGTATTTCTATCAGCGGTATATGGTGGTAATCCATCAGAACTACAAGTGAACCTCTTGGTGTAGTTACCTGTGTGATTGGATTCTTCTATGTTGAGCCCTGATAGGATTAGGGTTAAGATGAACTCATCAAACTCAATGTCTATCATATGAATTAATTATTTGATTCAAGTCTAATGTGAAATTCTAATAGAAACTCTTTCTATCATCTTCACTCTACTATGGTCATGGGCTTAAGGACTTAATCTCATGATTATCATAGGGCTACTCGTCATCTATTGAGGTAGATAGATCTTCTTATTGGTAAAATCTAATTTCTACAATGAACATACTATAGCCAACATACACCTCAAGATTTCGAATGGCTAGAAGATCGAGTTATGATGTCATCAAACTATAAAATCTTCAAGGTAAACTGCTGATGCACCTCATGTCAAGAAACCATATACACCATTGCAACATCGAGTCAGTCATCGATGAGAAGATAGACTTTCTTATGACTACTCGAGATGGTCACGCTTAGTACCCTCATTCTCTAACAAGTACCTATACTCTCACTCTGGTGTCTCCACACCATACATTCAAGACACGCCTATCCTAAGAAAGCAATCATACACTAACCTTCTAGATCGATGACCATCCTCATGATGATCCTACGGTCGGGAGCATTTTATGAGTTAATTATGAAAATTTATATTTTAAATTTTTAATTCTTGAAAATATGAATTGTCATTAGCAATAACTCAAAGAATGTATCATAGATACTTTTAAATACATACCATGATAGAAAATAAACTATTTATTAATTTATAGTCAAAATTATAAAATTATCCTTAGAAGTGTATTATAAGTGACAACCAATCTGGCTTCTAGGGCACACATCTAACAAGATCTATTTTAGATTATTTAGATTAGTTTTAAATAATATCGGGTTGCACATATTGCTATAAGGTTGTCCTACTATAAGGTTTATCCCTTATAGTAGAGAGATTGTCCTAGTATGTGCTGATCTGAATAATCTAAATCATAAATATATTAGATGAGATCTAAAGTAATTTATTATTTATTTTTAAATTTTAAATCTAATTTTAAAAGATTTATGATCTGATCCATATAAAGTGTTTTATGTTTAGATCTAGATTCTCTTATTGTATATGTTGAAATGTAATTTTTATTTTGAATCTAAAGTATATATGATATATTTATTTTATAGAATTTAAATTAAGAACTTACTTTCTATAAAATTCTAGATTTGAAATCGTATGACATAATCAAAACATTAAAATAAATCAGATCTAAAACTATATATTGAATATGATTCAATGTAAATTATTTATAATTTAAAAATATTTCAAATGATTAAATCAAAAATTTGTTCTAAGATTCCATAAACCTAAACCCATATTCTTTAGACCTAATTGAGAATTAAGTAATTGTTTAGGATCTTGGTTTATGATTTAAAGATCCTAAGATAATTTCATAAAATATGGATTAAAAAAAAATGGGTTAGCTTTGATAAGGTTCTTAACTGGGTTAGACCTGGGGTTATATTAAATATGGACTAAGTTAAGAAATTGATCAAACCTAATTAATAGTTAATTAGGATTAGGTCATTTGTAAAGATCACTTCAATAGTTGTAGTTGATCAAAGTCCATACATCTAACAAATGGATACTGATTGTGGCTCAGTGGTTGAGTCCAAGTCTTTAGGCGGATCAAATCAAAATTGATAAATTGATTGGTATCTAAGGTATGTCTAGCATCCTAGATCGATGGTTTTTAATTGGCAGCTTGCTTACCTAGCCATTTTTTATAGTGTCTAAGGCAAGCCTTGGCAGACCCTCCCATCAATCTCACTTACCTGGCCAATGTGGTTTATCAGGTCTTGATTAGGTTGCTCATTGATTCGTGCTAATCTATGTTACATAGAAAATCAGTGAGACTAATTTTATTTACTAAGATTGATCTAGGTGCCCAAGGACTGATATTGATCCTAGTCCTCATAAATGACTTGAGAAGTCAATAGGAGGACTTGACTTGGTGAAGTCAGTGGGAGCAAATTCGTCCATATCCTTTCTATCCTTAAATCATTAATAATTTAAATTTTCTAAAATTATTAGGTCCTTAAAATGATGAATTTATGGAGATAACTGAGTCATAGCCTTCCATTAAGTTGGATAATAATGGATCTATTAACTCAATAACCATTGGAGGCCCAAAGACCTGGTGCTCATTGACTAATGAAATTATCATTCATAATATGATAACTTGGAAGTATCTCCCTAATGGTGGTTAGGTTGGCCAACCAAAGTTGGGCTTAATTATTCGTTGGTTAGACGCACTAAGTATGGTCATGTTAATGTTTGGACCTAACCGGATCCTTATAGTGGAGGCCAAAGCCTACTGATTAGGTTTCTAGGGCAAAATTAAATTATTGGAAGTTGTTTGGAGAAATAATTGGTTAATAAACCAATCCATAGATGCACATGGGTTGGCCGACTAAAGTCAGGCTTGTGTATAGTCTATGTGGATTCTAGTATCTACTAAAAAATTAAAGTAATTCTCTGAATTGATGATAGAGACTACCTATTCGAATAAAATAGTGGAAGAACTTTAAGACTAAAGTCTAAGTCTCCAGACTTAAAATAATTCATATACATTCGATCATTGTTTTCTTTTCTCATAGAATAAGGCTAAACCCTAATTGCTCTAATCACATTCAGATAGTGATGACTTATGAGAAACAACTTTGATAATTAGTATCGAAAGTTGAATTTGATTCAGCAGCATGAATGGTTTCATACTATGGCTTCTTAGCCCAGTCAAAATAATTAGTCCAAAGTTGATTCAAATCAAGCATAGTGCTTTTACTATTAGAAGCAGGGTCATAGGAAGAAGAATTATCTTGCTTTTCTTGATCATAATAGGCTGAACAAGAGAAAGGAGCAAGAGCTGCTTCAAGAATGTTATATGATAATATCCTAAAATTTCTCTATATGTAATCTACTACCTGGATATTAGATACCGATAGTCTTATGCAATTTATGCGAGGACTATAGAAAAGTGGAATGTTTGAAAATGGTGAGAAATACCTGAACATTGAGGATGGAAGTCTTGTTTCAATCCTAGCTTTAGGAATTGTCAAGCTTATTTTCAAAAGATGTTATTTTGAGTGATTATCACCATTGTCGATCATTTATGATAAATATAATTTCTATTGGCTTTTTTATCAGAAATGATTATCATTTATCAATAAAGAAGATGGTTGTGATATTATTATAAATAATGTTACAATAATATATGGATAATAAAGAAATGATAGTTAACATTTATACAGCCTATTAAGTATAATGTACATATTTAATAAACATCCAAGTTAGATTATGTCAAGGATGTCTATCTTTGTCATTATAGGCTTAATCATCTTGCTAAGAATAGGATAAATGGGTTAACTTGAGAGAAAAACCACGACATCAATGATTATGAATCACTGATAGCCTGTGAGTCTTGTCTTCATGGAAAAATGACAAAGTCATCTTTTAATGGAAAAGGTGAAGGAGCCGATAAAGTTCTAAGTCTCATACATAGTGATGTATGTGGACCTATGAACTTAAGTGCCAAAGAAAGATATTAATATTTCATTACAAATGACCTATCTAGGCATGGGTGTGTCTGGCTTGAATTATTTGAAATCTTCAAATGATTCAATAATAAAATAGAAAAATAAACTAAAAATGGTATTGGAACTCTTCGATCAGATCGAAGAGGAAAATACTTATCCAGTAAGTTTGTAACATGTCTAGAAGAGAATAGAATTCTCTCTTAGTGGATTTCTTTTTGGAACACAGTGTATCCAAAAGAAGAAATTGAACTTTATTGGACATGGCTCGATCCATGATAGGATTCACTTGTCTGCCTACTTCAGGGTTGTTTTCTTGAGACTATTGGTTTTACTCTGAAAATATATATACAGAGTAAATTTGTTGTAAATCTACATATGGGATATTGATCGAGCATAAACCTAAACTCTCTTACCTTCGGGTTTGGAGTTGATCGGCCTATGTCAAAGGATTGAAAATAGATAAACTTGGATCTTGGTCCAATGGATGTTTGAGGGTTACTAATTCTATCATACTGAAGAACATAAGATGTTCATCAGCAGTAGGCATTTCTTTTGAAAAGAAGTTTCTTAGAATAGAAATTGATGTTTGTGTTGGAAATAAGCGCTCTTCCCACACAGATCGGCATGGCTGTCGGTGATTAGCCAAGCAATCAAGGAAGAACTTCTTAGAGATCTCTACAAAAGCACAATCAAATAAATCAAGAAATAGAGAAAAAGAGAAGAAAAGATTTTCAGGAGAAAAGAGCTTTTATTCAGTATATTTCAGTACTCTTACAACATTGACGTATTTTCAGTATATGTACTTTACAAAGGGTCAAGTCCAAGTTCATAGAAAAACTTTCCAAATCCAAACAACCCACGCACACAAAATAATAACATACGAAAACTAAGCCGACTCAGTTGTATACCATGCCAACAGCCCGAAAATGCTGCTCTCTATCTGAATTTTTCTCTGAGACCTAGCCAACTCATTCCTTGACTGAGCGGACCCAATTCCCAACTGAGCCGGCTTAGTCTCAGAGTGAGCTGGCCCAGTTTCTGAAATTACTATTGAGACTGATACTTCTTCTAGCTCGCTCCCATCTTTCCATGACCTACCTTCCCATGTTTCCAAGACTTGGGAGTGCCACTTCTGAGCTCACATTCTCCTCCTTGGTGCTTCCAAGTCCTTGTGAACTCATCTCTTCTCAATAGATCCATTCATGCCACACATCTCTGAAAGCTATCTCTGGGGAGTACCTTCGTGACTGCATCAGACTGATTCTCCTTGGTATGGATCTTCATCAGTTTTACTTCACCTTCCTCCACCAGCTCTCTGATCTTATGGTACCTCATGTCTATATGCTTTGTGCGCGCATGATAGACTAGGGTCTGTGCCAACAATAGAGCACTCTGACTATCACTGAATAATGTAACCTTACTCTGCTTTACCCCAACTCATCAATCAGCCTCCTAAGCCAAAGGGCTTCTTTTGCAGCCTCCATTATCCCAATGTACTTAGCCTCTGTGGTAGACAAGGTCATGATTGGCTGAGGAGTTGATCTCCAAGACACTGGTCCACTATATATGCAGAAGAGATATCCCATTGTAGACCTCCTTGTATCAAGATCACCAGCATAATTTGCATCAACAAATCCTTCCAAAGGATCTGAACCTTCACACATCCTCACAAATTGCTGTCCAAATCCTCTCGGCTGTCCACCAAACACCAAACCATAATCCCTTGTTCCATGCAAATATCTCAATATCTATTTCAATGCTTTTCAGTGTTCCTTCCCAGGGTTAGCCATGTATCTACTAACCGTGCTCACAGCATGTGCTATATTTGGTCTACAACACACCATAGTGTACATCACACTACTTACAGCATTTGCATAAGAGAATCATTCCATGCACCCTCTCTTCTCTTCTGATTGGAGGCACTATAACTTAGAGAGAGATATATGGCTCGACAATAGCATTTCTACAGATTTGGCCTTCTCCATCCCAAATCTCTCCAGAACCTTCTGGACATACTTTTCTAATGACAAATGGAGTACTCCTTTGCATCTATCTCTACAAATCTCCATTCCAAGGATTTTCTCAGCTAGATCCAAATCTTTCATCTCAAATTTAGATGATAATGCCCTTTTCAATCTTTTCAGAGCATCCATGCTTCTATTGGCTATGAGCATATCATCTACATATAATAATAGGTACAGGGCATCCTCCTTGTCACATCCTTGACGTAGACACAACAATCACGTTCATATCTATTGTAACCCAGGCTCAAGACAAAGCTATCAAACCTTCGATACCACTGATGAGGGGATTATTTCAAGCTATACAAAGACATCCTGAGTAAACATACCTTTTCTTGCTATTCCATCTCCATGAAACTATCTGGCTGCTTTATGTAGATTCTTTCCTCCAAAGTCTCATGAAGGAAGGTCATCTTCATGTCCATCTATTTCAATTCTATGTTATGCCGTGCCACCAGTGATAGCAAAACTCGAATAGATGTATGACGCACTATAGGTGAAAAATTTTTTATGTAGTCAATACCTTCCCTTTGTGAGTATCCCTTTGCTACCAACCTTGCTTTGAATCTGATTCCATCTTGTTTTGAAGGGGCTTCTTTCTTTATGAACACCCACTTTGAGCCAATAGGTCGAGCACCCTCTGGAAGATCCACCAGCTGCCATGTCTGATTCTTCTCAAGTGATTGCATCTCCTTCATCATGGCTTGCATCCGTGAATCATGATCCTCACTCTCTATGGCCTCTACATAATTCTCTGGATCTCCATTAGCAGTGATGAGTGCATAAGAGATAACTTCATCAATGCCATATTTGACCAACCTCCTAATAGTACGCTAGGAGTTGTGCAAAGCCACTCCCACTGGCATATCTCTATCTGATGTCTGTGGCTACTCCTGCACATCTGTCTGAACTGCCGACCCTCCATGCTGATTTTCAATCTAAGACAATACTTTTCTGCCCAGCTCCACCTCAACAGGAACACTCCTGTAAGTGGATTTAACCTGCATGCCATCATTCTCTGATCGGCTACCGCTGTTCACCTTTGTTTCTTCAATTTCATCTATCCTAAACCTCCTTAAGATGCTCTTCTCATAAAAGATAACGCTCCTACTGATCACTGACTTCTGTGCCTGAGAGTCCCACAGTAGGTACCCCTTGACTCCTTGTGGATATCCTATGAATGTCATCTTTTGAGATTTTAGATCCAATTTGCTCCTCTCGATTGCCTCCACATGTGCATAGGCTGTGCAACCGAAGACATTCAGGTGGCCAAGCTCGACTTTCTTTCCACTCCAGACCTCTTCTGGAATGCTTCCATTCGGCTTATAATGAGGCGACCTGTTCATAAGAAAATAAGAAAAAATTAGAGTATCACCCCAAAAGAACATTGTTAGTGATGTCTGCAGCCTTAAACTCTATGTCTTTTCGGTCAGTGTCTAATTCATCCTCTCCATGACACCATTCTGCTAGGGAGTCATCCTCTCCATGTAATGGCATTTCATGCCATTTTTCTCATAGTACCTCTTGAACTCCAGGCTAGTATACTCCACTCTATTGTCCGACCTCGGACACTTTACCTATCTCCCTGACTCCTTTACTTCAGCTCTTCAAGCTCTGAGCTAGGTAAACACCTCTGATTTTTCTCTTATCAGATAAACCCATACCTTCCTTGAGAAATCATCAATGAAAGTAACAAAGTATTTTGCCCCACCTCTAGCTGATATAGGAGCTGGTCCCCACATATCCGAATGCACTAAATCTAGCACTCACTCACTGCGCTTAGTACTTCTAGCAAACTTCATACTATACTATTCGCCAAAGATACACGGCTCATAAAGATCCATGCCCTCCTTCTTTAGGGCTAGGATCTTACCTTTTCTACTTAGTTTTGTGAGCCCAAGATCACTCATATGACCCATCTGATAGTGCCATAGTCGATATAAAATCTGCTCCTCCTGTGCCACTGCTAGCACCTCTACACTATCATTTACCACTGAGCATTCTATTCTGTAAAGATTGTTGCTCAGTCTTCTACCTCTCATCACCACCAAAGCTCCCTTGGAAATTTTTAGACATCCACTTCCAGCCTAGCTACTAAAAGCATAATCCTGCTCCTCCAAGTAGCCTAAAGAAATCAAATTCTTTTTCAATTCTAGTACAAGCCTGATATTTGATAATGTACGAATGATTCTATTGTACATCCTCACCCTGATAGAGCCAATTCCAGCTACTTTGCATGGGTGATCATCTCTAAGGCTGACACTTTCACCATCGGCCTTCTGGTAGGTAGCAAACCACTTCTGATGAAAAGTATAGTTGTGCGAGCATGCTGAATCTAATATCCATATAGCATTGCACTTTATGGATCTATCTGATACAACTAGCAGGTCTTCTCTACTACTCACAGAAGCTATATCATCTTTCTTGCTGGCCTTCTCTTTTTCTGATCTAAAAAGAGAACAATCTCTCCTCAGGTGTCCAAGCTTATGATATTTATAACATTTCAATGTCATCTTCCTCTGATCACGAGACTTTTACCTGCCCTTGGATTTTTCTCTTATCTTCTTATTGATTTTCCTTATCTTTCATTCATAGCCAAGATCTCAAACTTAGGGTCTCCCTTGCAGATCTTCTCCCTTTGCTCATTTGATTTGAGCACACCAACAACCTCTTTATAGTTTAGGGTCTCCTTCCTATAAACTAGAGTTGTTATGAGACCATCATATGAATCTAGGAGAGAACATAATAGCAGCGATGCTCAATCCTCCTCATCGATCTTCACATCCAAACTCATCACCTTAGAACACACCTGATCGAACCTTTGGATATGTGCAACAAGATCTCGGCCTTCGGGCATCCCCAAACTATATAGCTATTTCCTCAACTATAGCTTGTTCGTCATATTTTTTCCCACGTATGTGTTCTCTACTCTCTCCCAGAGTCCCTTCATTGTAGCCTTTGTGCATACCTCGGGCAAAACATGATCGGCCAAGCACATCCAAATTGTGCTAAAAGCAATTTTCTCCAACTCTTCCCAATCCTCAATACTGATCTTTTCTGGCTTTTCTTTTGTCATGACCTTGTAGATCCTTTGCTGAACCAACAAGTTCTTTACTCTTTGCTACCATAAGGTAAAGTTTTTCTTACCATCGAACTTCTCAAAATTCATCTTGAATTCACTTAATTTCATGACTTCAAACAAGTCAAGAACAGATCCCTAACACCCTTCATGATCACACACTAGTAAAACTATCCTTCATAGAAGATCTAACAAGGCCTAGATCCTCTTTCCAAATTTCTATATCACCATTCCTCCATGTAAACAATCTTCACCTCAATCTAGAGACAACCACAAAGCAAACTAGAAGTTTTAGGATAAAATCTGGTGAACAGATCCTAGATGTAATAAACCCTAGGTATCTTCCTTTCTTCCACACAACACCGCTTTGATATCAAATGTTGGGAATATGCACTCTTCGCACACAGATCGATGTGGCCACCCATGATTAGCCAAGCAATTTAGGAAGTACTTCTTAGAGATCTCTGCAGAAGCATAATCAAATTAATGAAGGAATAGAGAAGAAGAGAAGAAGAGATTTTCGAGAGAAAAGAGCATTTATTCAGTATATTTCAGCATTCTTACAATCTTAACATATTTTTAGTATATATACATTACAAAGGATCAAGTCCAAGCTTATAGAAAAACTCTCCAACCCAAACAACCCACGTACACAAAATAATAACCCATAAAAACTGAGCCGCCTAGTTTCTGAACTTTACTATTGGGACTGATTCTTCTTCCGACTCGCTCCCGTCTTCTCATGACCTACCTTCTCATGTTTTCAAGACTTGAGAGTGCCACTTCTGAGCTCACAATCTATCAAGTTGAACTTAGGAAAGTTTAATTGGTAGAAAATGAACCAACATAATCTAGTAAACCAACTAAACTGGATTTGATCAGATCAAATCTAGAGCCTATTAAAGTAGCACCCTTATGGAAAATTGGTAGAGTACCCTGTTAGCCAAATAGAATACCCTGTTAGCCAAATAAAACCCATTGGGTATGAATGAACTTTCAAAAGGATTAGAGTAGCATAGACAAAAAGGAAGAGACCTATAAAGCCCATCTAGCTATCATCTTATAGTTCAAACATATGTTATGAACGTATGTCTTTGTTATGAACAAAGACAAACCCTACATTTGTAAGTGGGCAAAATATTCTATAGTGTTATTTCTTATGTTGTCTATGGATGAAGTTTTCTTAATCGAGAATGGCATTCCAGCATTGCAAGAAATAATGTTTTGGCTGTCATCTAATTTTTTTATGTTTAAAATTAGATATGATATACTCAGTAATGGTAGTTAATAGATACCACTCTAATCTATATGAGAATCACTGAAAGATTTTATAGACAATCTCTAAGTATTTGAAAAATACTAAGATTCAGTGACTCAAATATAAAAATAATGACTTAAAACATATGGATATTTTAATTTCAGTCAGAACAAGATGACAACAAGATAGTATCATTAAAGGAAAAATCCTATTTTTCTTGCACTAGATCGTTCAAATCTGATTAGATCTGAAGAAATATTTTAAAATATTTTTTCTATGATCCTAATCAGATCTGAGATATTTTGGATCTAATCCTAAAGATCTGATATTATAGTTAAAAATAAAATAAAATTTAATTTAATTTTATACCTTTATTTTGGGTAATCAGATTATCCTACGATGATCCCGATCTATCCTGAGATTCTGGAAGGAGCCACGTACGCACCTAGCCTCTATCAATGTCCACTCAGCAAGATCTAGATATCTTCTCCTCATGAATCTTTTTTCCAAAGATCATATTTGAATTTGATCTAAAGAATCTTCAAAACAATTTGAGAAGGCTGCTTGTCCATCTCATGAACATCGTTGCGTAGATGCTGAACTCTTCATAATTTTGATTGGATCTTCCTCTCTGATTTGCACCCAACCTTTGGCATGTGGAAGAAGGGGAGAGAAATGATCAGAGGGGGTGTGGAAGATGGAAGGGGTGCAGCCTTTTTGGTGAAAAATAAAACATGCATTGAAGTGCCTTGGCGTGAGAAGGATTTATATCAAATACCAATGCCAAAAGGAGTCCCATTTGACCAAAATAACTATTTTATTTTTATTGTTGGGACTTTAGGTCTTATTACCCACATAGAGTATCAGATTCTATCTAATTTTCATGCCAAAAAGACTTCAAAAAAAATTCAGCATGTGTAGATAAGGAAGAGACCACTACACCTAGGACTATTCCCTTAAGAGTTTGATTCAAATCAAGCTCTATCATAACTCAAACTAGGAACCTCCAAAAATTAGAAAATTTGGTACACCGAATATATGACTCATTCCCTATCACATATCCAAAAATCAAGTCAAAATAATTTCTAGAGAATTTTTTAGAAGCATCTGATCAGATGACCCTCAATTCTCTCAAATAGGTCATCTTTTGACCCTAGTCCATTTGCACTTGAATGGATTTAATTTCTACAATTAATCTGACCTGGATAGATTTCAGTCAGATAAAAACAAACCCATTCAAGATATAAGAATGAGTCAAATCAAATTTGACTCAATTGCGATGAATCAGAAAGATTATGTAAGGAGAAAGTCAGGCTCAATCATGTGCTAGCATAATTATCTTGAACCTGATTGGATCTAATCTAAATCAATCAAATTGGGTTAGCTCAATTGATGACGTCCAGACCCAAACTATTATTTGTGTGATCTAGTTAGGTTTCGTTCTATATGGTAATGAGACATGTCACGATTTCTATCATCGACATCGTCGAAACACCGTTTGATGGACCAGAACTTTTCGGATTCATATAATTAAAATGATAGATCATCAAAATTATTCTAATTGCTCCCAAAATCCATTATGTCACCTAGCAGTATATGGTAGAAACCCATCGGAACTGAAAACAAACCTCTCAGTGTAGTTACCTTCATGATTGTGTTCTTCTATTTTGAGCCCCGAATGGATTAGGGTTAAGGTGAACTCGTCAAACCCAACATCCATCATATAAATTAATCATTCAATTTGAGTCCAATATGAAATCCTAATAGAAACTCTTTCTATCATCTTCACTCTACCATGGCCATGGGCTTCTGAAGAACTTCGATTCTCATGATTATCATAGGGCTGCTCCTCATCTATCCGAGGTAGATAGATCTCCATATTAGTGCAATCCAATTTCCTACAATGAACATGCTATAGCCAACATACACCTCAGGGTTCTGATATGGCTAGGAGATTGAGTTAATGGTGTATAGTCAAACTATAACACCCTCAAGGTGAACTTATCCGATGCACCTCAGGTCAAAGAACCAGACACACCACTGCAACTTTGAGTTAGTCATCGACGAGATGGTAGACTTTCTTATGACTGCTCAAGGTGGTCATGCTCAGTACCCTCATTCTCTAACGAGTACCTATACTCTCACTCCAGTATCTCTACACCATTGACTCAAGATACATCTATCCTAAAAAAGCGGTTGTACACCAACCTTCTGGATCAATCACCATCCTCGTGATGATCATACGATCGGGAGCTGTTTATGAGTTAATTATGAAAATTCATGTCTCAAATTTTCAACTCTTGAAAATATGAATTGTCATTACCAATAACTCAAAGAAAGTATCACAGACACTTTAAATACACTCTATGATAGAAAATAATCTTTTTATTAATTTATAGTCAAAATTATAAAATTGCTCTTAGAAGTGTATTAAAAGTGTTTAGCCAATCTGGCTTCTAGGGCACACATCTAACAAACTCCCACTTGACCTAAAATCAATTGGCTATAAATCTAAGTTCCAACTTCTATAGGTGGGCTTCGATCTTCTACTGGCTCCAACGGCTTTGTAAGTGGGTCTATCAACGAGTTAGTTGCCACATTATCTGTAGGAGTTGACTCTCTTGACCTTGACGTATCCCTTCTTGAGGTAATCGCAGATGAGGTGGTATTGCTGCTCCATGTGCTTGGATTTCTAGTAAGACCTCGGCTCCTTAGCTAGGGCTATGGCACCATTATTGTCGCAATACAGAGGGACGGCATCTGATGGCATCACTCCAAGCACTGCGATGAACTTGTTGTACCAGAGTGCCTCTTTCATAGCCTCCGACATAGTAGTGTACTCTGCTTCCATCATGGAGTCTGCTATCACCGTCTGCTTGGAACTCTTCCAACTGACAGCTCTACTATTACAAATAAATAGACATCTAGATATCAACTTACGATCATCTATGTCAGACATAAAATTCGAGTCCGTGTATCCCTTGAGACTTGGAGTTCTCCATTATCCAAAGACCAGACAACATATCCTTAGTCCTTCTCAAGTACTTAAGGATACATTTCACAAAAGTCCAGTGCTCTTCACCTAGATTTGACTGATACCTGCTCATGACACTCATAGCATTGGCAATATCAGATCGTGTACATAGCATGGCATACATGAGACTCTCTATTGCAGAAGCATAAGGGATCTTGCTCATGTATTCTATCTTCCTCAGGTGTGCTTAGGGCACATCTTCTTAGGAGAAGATGAATACCATGTCTGAAGGGTACAAAATCCCCTCTTAGAGTTTTTCCATACTAAACCTCTTTAGTACCTTCCTCTATGTACATTTTCTATGAAGAGTCCTAGCATCCTATTCGGTCTACCCCTATAGACCTTAATTCCTAGAATAAAGGATGCCTTCACCTAGATCTTTCATAGGAGAACTTCCTTAGGAAAACAACATTTTGACTGTAGTCAACATGAAAATATCATTTTCCCAATTAAGGAGGATGTCATCTACGTATAGTATACGAGGAAGACAATAGCACTCCCACTGATCTTTATGAAAACATATAGGACTCCTCCTTCATTCTTTGATGAAACCAAACTGATTAGATCACATCATTGGAAATGAGCATGTTCCAGCTCTGAGATGCTTGCTTAAGTCCATATATGGACCATTTGCAACTTGCATAACTTTGTGATCAGTTATCACTAGGATGTGAAACCTAGTGGCTGTTCCATATAGATTTTTTTCTCGAGATATCCATTTAAGAATGTCATTTTCACATCCATCTTCCATATTTCATAATCAAAATTGGCTGCAACAGTAAGCAACGTGCAGATAGATTTGAGTATGGCTAATGGCAAAAAAGTATCCTAATAGTCAATGCCTTTGTGCTGACTATATCCTTTTGCTATGAGCTTTTCTTGAATGTCTCCACATTGACCAATCTTTCTCTTGAAGATTCATTTATACCTAATAAGTACTATACCTTCAAGTAAATCTACCAAGGTCCAGAATTAGTTTGAACACATTGAGTCAATCTCTGACCTCATTGTCTCTAACCATTTCTCAGAGTCGATATCTGATATCGTCTCGTCATAAGCTTTGGGATCATCATCACGAACCCCATTTCTTATGAGGAACATTTTCTCTACATCTTCTGACATAGTACCTATGTATCTTTCAGGAGGATGAGAAATTCTACTTGTTCTACGAGGTGGAGGAGGTAGTGTCTGGGTTGGCTCAATCTAATTGCATTCCATAGGTTCCATAGCTTATTTCTTATCGGAGACTTTCTCCTCGAGTCTAATCTATATTCTGATGCCACCATCTTGAATAAATTATTTTTCAAGAAAGATGGTATGTCGATTCAAAATCATATTATGATCTTCTAGAAGATAGAAATAATATCCTAATGACTCTTTAAGATATCCAATAAACTAGGCTCTAAAGGACCTAGACTCTAATTTGTCCGCCTGTTATCTCTTGACATGGGTCGGACAACCCCAAATTCTAAGATGACTCAGACTTGATTTCTTACCATGTCATATCTCATATGGTGTGGTAGGAATGGTCTCAGAGGAAATCCTTTTCAGTAAATATATAGCAGTCATTAGACTATATCCCTAAAGAAACTCTAGGAGATCCGTGAAGCTCATCATAGATCGAACCATATCTAATAGCATCCAATTTCTCTATTCCAAAACATCATTGAGTTGAGGCATTCCAGGTGGAGTTCATTGAGAGACTATGCCATTGTCCTTAAGATAGTCCAGAAATTCTCGACTAAGGCATTCGCCTTATCGATCTAATCGAAGGGCCTTAATGGATTTTTCCCTTTGCTTTTCTACTTTGAGTTTGAATTTTTTAAACTTTTTAAAAGCTTCAAACTTATGTCACATGAAATACACATATCCATGCCAAGATAAATCATCAGTAAATGTGACGAAGTAGACATAATTACCCCTAATCGGCACATCAAATGGGCTACATACATTAATATGTACTAGGGCAAGTAGGTCTGTGGTCCTTTCCCCATATCCTACAAAAGGAAGCTTGGTCATTTTGCTATGAAGGTATGATTCATAAGTCGGATATGAGTTAAAACTCAAGGAACTCAATAGTCTAGATTTCTCCAATTTGTTAATTCTGTCTTCAACTATATGACCTAGTCTAAGGTGCCAAAGATACCTATCATTTAGACTATCCCTAGGTCGCTTTGATCCTATGGTGTTCATGTTTTGCTCGATATTAAAAATAGAAACATCAATATGTAACTGATAGAGACCATTTATAAGAAAATTACTTGTAATTTTATTTTTTCATAAAGAATATTATAATGGTCCTTAAGAAAACTAATTACATAGCCTTCTTGTGCTAAACATAAAATAGAAATTAAATTCCTACTTGCTACAGGCACATAAAAATAGTCCCTAAGAACTAAATCTAATCCTGATGGTAATCACAGAGGATAGATTTCCATGGCTACAGTAGTAACTCTTGCTCCATTTCTGACGTGTAGGATCATCTCACCATCCCTCAGCCTCCTGCTATCCTCAAGATCCTGCATAGAAGTGCACAAGTGAGCACTAGAATAAGAGTCAAGCATCCAACTGGATGTAGAACAAACTGTAAGATTAGATGCTTAATGAGCATACCTCCAGAAGGATCTACCTTCTTCTTATTCTTCAGGCTGGCAAGGTACAAAGGATAGTTTTGCTTCCAATGGCCATCAGTGTTACAATGTAAACATTTTTCTTTGTCAACCTTCTTCTTCAGTTCTGCCTTATTCTTCTTTCCACCATCCATCTTCTACTTCCTCATGGACTTCTTCTTCTTCTCAAAAGACTTTATCTTAGAGGAAGTCCGCTACACAACAAGTACTGAGCCTTTAAAATCTTTCATAGAAAGCTTAGTAGTAACCAGCATGTTCATGAGCTCAGCCAAGGTATTCTGAAGTTTATGCATATGATAGTTCATGATGAACTACCCATACGCATCAGTCAAGGGCTTTAGAATTGTATCAATTTGTAAATCCTGATCTAACTTCACATCGAGCTTCTCAAGCTCTTCTATGTTCTTGATCATCATTAGATAATGATCATAGACCAACTATCCATCACATATTTGAGCCTTAAATAGTTTCTTAGTGACTTGATATTTGGTTGCATGACTCTGTTCACCAAACAACTCTTGCTAGTGAGACAACATTTGGTGGCTAGTCTTACTATCTTCATGTTGGTGCTGGAGCTCATCAGACATCAAGCCCAACATATAATATCTGGCTTTGTTATCTTCTTCCATCTACTTCTCAAGAGATGCTTTATGATCAGCGAATGGATGGGCTGGTAAGATCGAAGGATCCTGTTCTAACACATGAGTCAACTTCTCGAAACCCAAAATAATTTTGAAGTTTCAAAGTCAATTCTTATAATTGGATTCGGTGAGTCTATGGGTGTCCAGGATGCGGGCTAGTAGGTTGGACGCAGACATCTTCTTATAGAGAGTCAAAGTTTCTAGTTAGATTTTGAAATTAGACTTAACTAATTTATTCATGGGTTTCATTTTCATACAAATTAGGCTTCCACTATTTACTCGGATCCCTACACTCCCTTGGTAGAGATGCAAAAATCTCCTTGATTATTGATTTCTAGTGGATGGTGCAGTCCAACCGACTGACTGATCACCTCACCTAATAGTTATTGATGATGGATCAATCGATGAGTGAACAACTCTTATCCAATGATTTTCTAATCATGGTGCATCCAAACCTGATCTCTAATTCATGAATCTCATGGTGTCCAGAATATTGATCCGCTTTTTAGTTAAGTCAGACCCACTATTTGCTTGAATTGAATTCCTAATTGGATTCCTCACCATATCCAGAATATTGAGCCCAACCCATCCTCCAACCCATAGCATCCAATGCCTAATAGACATGGTTGCATCTTTCCAATGCAACTGAACCACTGTATCCAGCTGAGAATAATCAACCCCGGAAAGGATCTGCACATCTACAATGGTAGAAGATCTTAGACTTGATATTTTCTTAGAGAGATTTAATTTAGGTCTCTTTAAACTTGACTTGACTTAGTCATAACAATTATGACTAATCTAGTGGCATGGGTTGGCTAGATTTGTTAGCCACCAGGAATCAGAACTGGATCGACATAAATGGCCAAGTGAGATCGATAGAAGGGATATGCCATTAACTCGATAAGAATGCATTTAGATCGAGTAGCTTCTAATTAAAAACTAGTCGATCGTATCTACCAGACTTATCTTAGACACCAAATTATCGAATCAAAATAAATTGGATTAGCCTACAATCCAGGCTCGAACCACGGAGCCAAATTAGGTCTTGACTTGATCGAGTCACATCTCAATGTGATTCGATCTTGACCCAGACTTAATCCTATTAGACTGGTCAAATCTAACCTTTCTTTGATCCAACCTAACCAACTGTTGATTTAGTTTGATCAACCGCTAGACCTAATTGAGCTATCCAAGCTTAAATCCAATTTTATGGATATATCTTAGATCCGAAAATTTATAATTTTTAAATCTAATTAATTTTTTAATCTTAATTCTTAATTAAATTTTGGATTCATGAACAAAACATATAATAATATCGTAGGGTTTCAGGATCTAAAATTTTATAGAAAATTAAATTTTGATTTTTGATTAAGAACGAACATGTAGCATCCCTACACATCATAAGAACCTCCCATCGAATGGAAGGAGAGGGCCTTTAAACCCTACTTTTTTCTTATGACCAGACGGTCAAGGAGAACGTCTTAATCAAAAATATATTTTCTACTATAAAACTGTTAGATATAAATCATATATCACATATATAATTAATGGTCTAACTTATACATGTTTTGCATACATCTCATGTATCATAACTAAATAAAACATACATGCTTTCAGATCTAATATATCATATATAGTATTTGAAAAATAGAATTTAAATTTGATGACATCAAACAAAACTAATCTAGATATTTTAAAAAACTATTCTCTAACTAGTCTAAGCATGCATCTTTCATATCTCATATGAATAAATTAAAAATTTTATTTTTTATTTTTTAAATATGATTATAATAAATATAATATTAAAAAATAAAAATAATTTAAATTTAAAATTATATTAATTAATTTAATAATATAATTATACCAAACTACACATAGAACTATTGTATTCCTAGTCTAATCATGCATCTCATACATTATAGATCTAAATCAAAAAACTTTTAATTTTTTGATTTTAGATATAATCACATCTGATGTGATATCTAAAATCCTTTAATATCACATAATAAATAAAAAATAAATTAATTCTGAAATAGATCTGATGAACTACCGACCTGGCTTTGATATCAGTTGAAGAAAAAATCCTATTTTTTTTGCACAGGATCGTTCAAATTTGATTAGATCTGAAGAAATATTTTAAAATATTTTTTCTATAATTTTAATTAGATCTAAGATATATTAGATCTAATTTTAAAGTTTTAATATTAAAATTAAAAATAAAATTAAATTTAGTTTAATTTAATATCTTTGTTTTAGGTAATCAGATTATCCTACGATGATCCTGATCTATCTTGAGATTCTGGAAGGAGCCATGCTCACGCCTGGCCTCTATCAGTGTCTACTCATGTAGGATCTAGATGTCTTCTCCTCATGAATCTTTTTTTCAAAGATTAGATTTGAATCTAATCTAAAGAACCTTCAAAATAATTTGAGAAGGCCACTTGTCCATCTCACAAATACCATCACGTAGATGCTAAACTCTTCATAATTTTGATTGGATCTTCCTCTCTAATTTATGCCCAACTTTTAGCATGTGGAAGAAAGGGGGAGAGAGAATCAGAGGTGGTGTGGAAGATGGAAGGGGCGATAGCCCTTTGGGTGAAACATAAAACTTGCATTGAAGTGCCTTGGTGTGAGAAGGATTTATATCAAATACCAACACCAAAAGGAGTCCCATTTGACCAAAATAACTATTTTATTTTTATCATTAGGACTTTAGGTCTTATTCCCCATGTAGAGTACTAGATCTTGTTTGGTTTTCATGCCAAAAAGATTTCAAAAAGGTATCAGCATCAGTAGATAAGGAAGAGTCCACTGCACCTATGACTCTTCCCTCAACAATTTGATCCAAATTAGGCTCCATCACAACTCATTCTAGACACCTCTAAAAATCACAAAACTTGATACACCAAATATATCACTTGTTCTCTATCGGATATCCAAAAATTAGATCAAAATGATTTGTAGATAATTTTCTAAAAGCATCTGATCAGGTGACTCTCAATTCTCTCAAATAGGTCAACTTTTGACCCTAGTCCATTTGCACAATGAATGGATTTAATTTCTATAATTAATCTAACTTGGATAGGTTCTAATCAGATGAAAATAAAACTTTTCAAGATACAAGAATGAGTCGAATCAAATTTGACTCAGTTACAATGAATTAGAAAGATTACGTAAGGAGAAAGTCAGGCTCAATCGTGTGCTAGCATGATTACCTTAAACTGGATTGAATCTAATCCAAATCAATCAAACTGGCTTAGATCAATTGATGACATCTAGATCCAAACTTTTGTTTGTGTAATACAGTTAAGTTCAGTTCTACATCATAATGAGATATGCTGTGATCTCTATCATCGACATCATCGAAACACCTTTCGATGAATCAGAACTATTCTGATTCATACAATTAGAATGATCGATCATTAAAATCATTCTAATTGCTCTAAAAATCTATCAATGATACCTAGCAGTATATGGTGGCAGCCCATTAGAACTAAAAATGAACCTCTTAATGTAGTTACCTCTGTGATTGGGTTCTTCTATCTTAAGCTCCGACTTGGTTACTGTTAAGGTGAACCCGTCAAATCCAACATCCATCATATGAATTAATCATTTGATTTGAGTTCAATGTGAAATCCTAATAGAGACTCTTTCTATCATCTTCACTCTACTATGGCCATGGACTTATGGACTCAATCTCATGATTATCATAGGACTACTCCTCATCTACTGAGGTAGATAGAACCTATATTAGCGAATTCCAATTCGTATAATGAACATGCTATAGCCAACATATACCTCAAGATTCTGAATGACTAGGAGATTGAGTTATGGTGTAGTAAAACTATAACACTCTCAAGATGAACTATCGATGCACCGTAGGTCAAAGAATTAGATATACCATTGCAGCACCGAGTCAGTCATCTACGAGGAGGTAGACTTTCTTATGACTGCTCGAGGTGGTTACACTCAGTGCCCTCATTCTCTAACGAGTATCTGTACTCTCATTCTGGTGTCTCCACACCATAGACTCAAGATACATCTATCCAAAGAAAGCGATCATACACTTACCTTTCGAATCGATCACCATCCCTATGATGATCTTACGGTCGGAAGCTGTTTATGAGTTAACTATGAAAATTCATGTCCCAAATTTCTAACTCTTAAAAATATGAATTATCATTACTATTAACTCAAAGAATGTATTACAGACACTTTAAATATACACTGTGATAGAAAATAATCATTTTATTAATTTATAGTCAAAATTATAAAATTATCCACAGAAGTGTATTACAAGTATTTAGCCAATCTGGCTTTTAGGGCACACATCTAACAATCGGATCATATCCTACTTATAGGAGCAATCTATTATAAAGGTTCCAAGCAGGATACGATAGCCTATTCAGTTAGTGATGTAGAGTACATCATGGCATATGATGCTGTCATGTAAGTTGTAAAGTAGCTAAGGTTCATTAGCAGGATGAAAGTGGCACCCTCCACTGATGGTCCAGTCCTATCGTAGCACTAGAGCCATAGCTCAGGCTAAAGAACTGAAGGACAAGCATATTTTGCAATGCTATCACCTTTGATTTTAGATCAGGGTGACGTTGATTTTTTGAAGATCGATGAAAAAGAAGAACTTGACTGATCCAATTGCTAAGGCCTCAAAACTAAGGAGTTCTATGAACTCAAATGGAATATAGGATATTTGATATCATTCTGATTGACTTTAGTCCAAGTGGGAGTTGTTGGAAAATATGTCCTAAAGCCAATCATCTAAATGGTAGATGATTGGAATTAGTATATGAATAATCTGATAATAATACTTATTTGGCTGTTTCATCATGAAAGTTCTATCTTTCTTAAATGAACTCCTAAATTATGATGAAGTCCTTAGAACGATAATCAATCGATAAAAATGGATTTATCGGATGATTCTTAAGTTGTTCACGTGAAGGAACCAGTGCAGGATTTGTAGTGCTACTTTCGAATTTTTTTTTAAAAATAACTAAAATATAGTAAAAAATTAATTAATCTAATTAATTAATTACTAATTATATCAGAAAATAAACCCTACACTAAGGATCTAAATATGACATAAATGCATATATATCATATCTAAAAAATTAAAATAGTGCAGTAAACTGTTTACTAGATCCAAGTATTGTGAACACTATACCTTGCACCGATAGTCGATCACCACGGTCGGATCATCGTCAAAGAGGTATGCTAGTCATGATATAGTCACATAGACGTCTAGCCTCCACAGATCATCCACACGAGACTCCTAGTCCTGATTGGCTCCCTGCGAGTGCTAGCTTGACACTGGAATCTTTCAGGGACTGTTACGATCGAACGACTTTGATCATCATCTATTTATTTCATGCATGATTTGAATTGCCGGTAGATAAAGTAGATAGGTAGAGGAGGCTTTCTCTAAAATTTGGTGGGCTCACGACACTCGTAGCTCACACAAACTCTTCCCAAATCCCAGGTTCTAGAAACCTAGGTAGCACTCAGAAAAACCCTGCACCCAACTCTCTTTGATTTTCTTTCACTTAATTTTTTTGTAATATTTTTCTCATGCACATAGAGGCTCATGGTATTCTTCTCTCTATTCTCAAATCCCATCTCTCACGTCTCAGAAATCCTCCTATTCATTTTTGCACCAAAACATGGAGTGTATGCGTGAGAGGATAAGAAGGGGTTGGTTGTCAATTTGAATTCAATTGCCAACCGTTTCAAACCATAAGTGGCATGAGAAGGGAAGGCATGGAATATTTTGTGCATAGAGAGCATTCAGAGAAATATTTTTTCATGAAGAAAAGTGGGCGCACAAGGAGTGATGTGGCGCATGGATGGTTAGCCTTTAAATTCAAACTCCTTTGAATTTTTGAATGAAACCAACCATCCCTATCCATTTGGAATGTGGGAGACCTGGGTGTAAGACCTCTAATCAGCGTGGAAAACTTTATGAGAGAAGAAAATTAAACTCAAAGAGGCATGGGGCATATGTGATGCATGGGAAGAGAAGACTAGTCAAACTAGTCTTTGAATTTAAACTTCAACCAATTGAACCAACCTAATCAAAATTAGTTAGGCCCAATTAGATCAAATTAAACTCAATATATTTATGTTTAATTAGGCTCAATTAAATTCTAATAAAATTAAAAAATTATTAAGCCCAACCTTTGATCAAATCTGGGTTCGAACCTCCTCGACGATTAGGTCAACTCGTGACCTAATCGGGTCAAACCCAAGTGAACCCAATTCAATTGAACTTGATCCAAAAATAATTACTCAATCAAATTGAGTTAATTAGCAATCAAATCACTAATAAAAGATCTCATAAATCTAGAGTCCAAATCTGGTGGGTGTCTGGATAATAGAGTTCCATCAAAATAAAATTCTTGATTGAAGAGTCCCAAACCAGTGGGACTCTTGATCCTGATGTCCAAAACAAATGGATCTCATGATTGTAGAGTCCTAACTCTCAATCACAGAGTCTCAGATATGTATGACTCAGAGTCTCAGGGCTATGGGACTCTTGGTCGAAGAGTTCCAGTCTAGTGGGACTCTTGACCATAGACTCCCAAATATTGAGACTCAGTGTCCTAACCCATTAGGACTCTCGATCGAAGAGTCCTAGTCTAGTGAAACTCTTAACCATAGAGTTTTAGTTAAGTGAGACTCTTCAGCAGCCATCAGATTAGGTAGGAACCTCTAGTGTGTGTGACTCTGCAGGTCCGAACCTAAGCTGGTAGCATAGAAATCAATTTCTGCATTAATCGACGTGATCATCTAGTAATGATACCCGACGTCCGAATAGGTTGAATAGTCACAATTGTAACATTCAAAACCTATGCAAATATGCTTACTATATAATTCATCCCTATGATCTTTGTGTAATAGATGATTCAGGATTAGACTGTTAACTCTATAAAATACATCCATGTCATATCTCAAAGTAATTAGTCCCGTGACTCCTCACTAAGACTACCGTGTCCATGGTTTTGCTAAATTGAATCACTATTTAAAATAACTCCTGAATCGAAGAGTGGTCAATCCCATCTTGAAACATGCACCAACGCCTTAAGTACTTGACTGTGCCCAAAAATCTTTCATCACTAAATTAAAAATTTAGGTAATCCGGCACTAAAGCATAGTAAGTTGCTTGAAAGTCATCGTGGTGATCTCAGGTCAGAGGGATAGTTATACCCATATTCCATCAGAGCTAATCTTGATAGAAGAAAAGCTCCAAAGTTGGTCACATTTAGTATAGATGTACCCATGCATCTCACTTGCATGCCATACCAGTGTCTCAACACTTCTTGATTATGAGGACAACCAACCTATATGGCACACAACGACCTATACTTGATAAATATTATCGTCCTAAGTAACAACGTATCTTTTGGTCATGAACAATTTAAGGACTAAATGACAAATCCTTCTTTGTTGAATCTAGATAGTCCTAAAAAGTTCATCACAACGTAGGAGTTCATTAGAAGACAACATAATTTATGATGAAAAATGCCAAAATAACTATTATTAATTAATAATTCATATACAGTTACAATACGTAGCACAACCATTAATAGGCTGACGATTGGCTTTGGGATACATTCCCAACAATCTCCCACTTGGACTAAAGCCAATTGGTGTAGTATCTAATACCTATCTTCGACTTGAAGTCGTTGAACTCCTTCACTGCAACAGCTTTAGTGAATGGATCGATCAGATTCTCTTTTTCATCGATCTTTTGAAGGTCGACATACGTCGATACATAATTTCTCGGACAAGGTGAAAGCGGCATAGAATATACTTCGTCTGCTGGTGTGCCTTAGGTTTTTTCACTTGAGCAATGGCTTCAGAGCTATTGCAATAGAGCGGAACTGGATCATCAAGGAAGAGTGCTACTCCAAGCTTGGTGATGAATTTTCTCAGCCATACAACTTCTTTGGCAGCATCTGATGTAGTGACATACTCCACCTCACAAATTGAATCAATAATAGTGTGCTGCTTGGAACTCTTCCAATAGTCGGCCCCGTCATTAAGGGTGAATATATGTCTTGATATACATTTGCTGTCATCATGATCAGACTGAAAATTGGAGTCTATAAATCCCATAAGTTTTAAGTCTGTTTCACCATATACAAGCCACTGATCCTTAGTATTTCTCAAATACTTTAGGATGATTTTAACAACCTTCCAGTGGTTCTTCCCTTGATCAGATTGTTATCCACTCACTACCCCTAGTGATTATGCCACATCTGATTGCGTACATATCATGGCGTACATTATAGAACCCACTGTCGAAGCATATGGTATTCTACTCATATACTCTCTTTCTAGAGGTGTTGTCAGATAATTTCTCTTTGAAAGAAAATTTTCATGGCCTATCGATAGATAGCCTTTCTTGAAATTCTCTATGCTAAACCATTTCAGCACAATGTCAATGTATGTAGACTGGAATAATCCAAGCAACCTTTTAGATCTATCACTATAGATCTTCAGCCCTAGAATGTAGGAAGCTTCTCTCAGATCTTTTATAGAGAACTATGATGACAATCAGATCTTTATTTCTTATAATGCAGGGACATCATTTCCAATTAAGAGAATGTCATCCACATATAATACTAGGAATACTATTGCTGAACTATTAGCCCACTTGTATATGTAGGGCTCCTCTTCATTCTTAATGAAGCCATATGTTTTTATTGTTCTATCAATTCATATATTTCAGCTCCGAGATGCCTGCTTTAGTCCATAAATGGACCTTCAAAGCTTACACACCTTAGACTCATATATGGATGTGAATTCTTCAGGCTGTATCATATACACCTCTTCATCTAACTCTCTATTTAGGAAAGTCATTTTCACATACATCTACTAGATTTCATTATCCAGATGGGCAGCGATAGCAAGCATAATCTGAATGAATTTTAGTATTGCCATAGGAGAAAACATCTCATCATAGTCAATACCATAATGTTGATGATACCTCTTGGCAACAAACGGGCTTTGTAGGTCTCCATCTTTCCGTCTGCACTCCTTTTCCTTTCTATGACCCACATACATCCTATGGATTTTATCCCTTCGGGTGGGTCAACCAATGTACATACATCATTAACCTTCATGGATTCTATTTTGGATTTTATAGCCTTAAGCCATTTCTCAGAGTTGGGTTGCTGCATTGCATCCATATTGGTGATCATGTCTTGATCATTCTCATCGAGTTTAATAGGATCCCCAACCAAAATCAAGAAATCATAGTATCTGTCTGGTTGACGTGGTACTCTACTAGATCGTCTTAAGGGTGTATCTACAATGGGTTCTGGGTCTAATCTAATCAGATCCAGCTCAAGTTCAATAACTTGTGTTTATTTTTTTACCTTTTGTACTTCATCAAGTTCAATCTTAGAGGCATTATTTTCTTCACTAAGGAGCTCGTTTTCTAAAAAGACTGCCTTAAGGCTGACAAACACTTTTCGCTCATCAGCAAGGTAGAAGTAGTATCCTTTGGTTTATTTTGAATAACCTATAAAACTACACTTATCAGACCTAGGTCCAAGCTTGTCTATCATTAAATATTTGACATAAGCTGGACACCCCCAAATCCTAAGATGTGAGAGCACTAGCTTACGCTCTGTCCATATCCCATATGGTGTTTTATTAATAGATTTATTCAAAATCCTATATAGAATGTAACAAGCTGACTCAAGTGCATATCCCCATAAGGAGATCGGCAAACCAGCAAACCCAATCATGGATCGAACCATGTCCAATATGGTCCGATTTCTCCTTTCAGGCACACCATTATGTTGTGATGTTCCAAGAGGGGTTCATTGGGAGAGAATTCCGTTCTCTCTAAGATATGTCAGAAACTCATTGGAAAGATACTCACCCCCTCGGTTACACTAAAGAATTTTAATACTCTTTCCAGTTTGCTTTTTTACCTCATTTCAAAATAGTTTGAACATTTCAAATGACTCTAACTTATGTTTAATTTAGTAGACGTACCCATACCTTGACAGGTCATCTATGAAGCTTATGAAGTAGAAATATCCACACTTGAGTTCATGGGTCCACATACATCTAATTGTATTAGACTTAGGAGTTCAATGGCTCGTTCATCTTTTTCAGTAAAAGGTGACTTGATCATCTTACCAAGAAGATAGGACTCATAGATCAGAACTGATTCATAATCACTAACCTCAAGAATTTCTTCTTGAGCTAACCTGTTAATTCTATTCTTGTTAATATGACCTAGCCTATAGTGCCAAAGGTAGACATTAGACACATCACTAATTCTAGGCATTTATCGAAGGATTGGACCATGTTAACAAGCATAGAAAGTAAATAAATTTTGTCATTCAATTGCCCAATAAAAAATTATAACATTATTCAAAATGATATTATAAATTTTTTTTATTGATATTTCAAAACTATTCATGACCAAATGGCCTACAGAAATGATATTCAATAAGAAAGTTGGACAAAAATGACATTCATTAAGAATAACTTTATTTGAATTAATTACAAGGTTCATGATTCCTAAACCTAGAATTGAAACTTGTCTACCATCTCCAATGTTCAGGAACCTCTCATCTTGGTTAAATCTTCTACTAACCTGCAAGCCTTGCATAGAATTATAAATATGATAATGGCTTTCAGTATCTAATACCCAGGCAGTAGAATCAAATAAGAGAAAATTGCAAGATATTATCATATAATTACCTTGCCCAGCAACCACCTACTTCATCCTCGACCTGTTCGGGTCCGGGAAGGCAATGTACAGAGGATAGTTTCCCTTTCAGTGCTCCTGCTTCTTGCAGAAGAAGCACTCTATTTGACTCTGGCCGGACTTGTGCTTCTTGGTCCGATCTTGTATAGTTGTCCCGGCATATGGCTGCACCTTCTTGTTCTTCTTCTTTTTGTTCTTCCTTTCTTTCTTAAAGGGTCGACGACTAGAAGAAGATCCTCCCACAACATTCATCATCTCCTTATAGAGTTGGTGATCCTTCTCAAAGTTCTGCAACAACCCCTACAAGATATGGTAGTTTACTGCAGGCTTTGTCATTCTACAATGAGTTAGGAAGGGCAGGAAGGACTTGGGCAAAGAATTAAGGATTGCATCCTTACCGAGTTGCTCATGCAAAAAAAAGCCCAACTTGCTAAGGCGCTCAATCATCTTGATCGTGTACAATACATAATCGATGACTGAGGCCCCATCCCTCATCCGAGCATTGAAAATAGCACAACTTATTTTGTGCCTTTCAACATCGTCAGATGTGCCAAAGGAGTTGTTCAACATTTGAAGCATCTCCTATGGTTGGGCATTTTTGAACCTACAGCTGAACTCATCGTTCATTGCCGCCAGCATTACACACCGAATAGTGGTGCGATCATTGAGCCCCTTCTAATAAGTGTCTTAGGCTACTCCTCTAGCATTCAGAGCTAGCTCCTCAGGTGCTGGATCCGTTATGACATAAAGGATCCGCTAATGCTCCAGGATAATTTTCAACTTACGATACCAGCTATCGTAGTTGAATCCCATTAATTTATCATTATCTAACAATGACCAGAGTGATAGGTTAGTGGCCATTTCTGCATAATAAGAAAAACCAAACCTAATTGGTATATAATAAATTATCCTAAAGACTTGGACTTTAGTCTAAAGGTTCTTTCACTATTTTATAAGAATTGATAGCCTTTACCTCAAATTCGAGGAATTACTTTAATTTCTTAGTGGGTACTAGAATCCACATAGACTACACATGAGTCCAACTTTGGTTGGTTAACCCATGTGCACTTATGGATAGGTTCAAAACCAATTGTTTCTCTAAATAATTTTTAGTAATATCAATTTTGCCCCAGAGACCTAATCAGTAGGCTTTGGCCTCCACTAAAAAAGTCTGGTTAGGTTCATCCATTAACATGACTACATTTGGTCTTATCAAATCAATAAATGATCAGGCCCAATTTTGGTCGGCCAACCTAACAACCATCAGAAAGATTTAACCAAATCATTATTTTATGAATGATAATTTCATTAATCAATAAGCACCAGGCCTTTGGGCCTCCAATGATTATCAAATTAATGAACCCATTATCACTCAACTTAATGGGAGGCTATGATTTAGTTATCTATATAACTATTTCATTTTTAAGAATCTAATAATTTTAGAAGATTTAGTTAATTTATTTAAGAAAAGCGAGCCAATTTTGAACCTCCCACTGACATCACCATGTCAGATAAAAAAGGATCTAATCTAAGCTAGCATTAGGAGCACCTAAATCAGTCAGACTGATTACCTAATTGACATGGGTGAGTCTGAATAACCAAGTGATCCAATCAAAATCTAACTCACCAGGATAGCTAGGTATGTGAGATCAGTGGAAGGGATATGCCATTAACTCATCAAAGATCGAATCAGTACGAGTAGCTTTCAATTAAAAATCACTAGTCAAACTGCCAAACTTACCTTAGACACCATCTGGTTCATTAGTTTTAATTTGACAAACCTAATAATTTTTGGTTCAACCGTGTAGCCATGAATCAAGTCCATTTGGTCCTCATTAAAGGCATGGAGTTGACCAACTACAACTATTGTAATTGAGTCTATAGAGTCCTTGACCTAATCTAAATTAATATTTAATTAGATTTGATCAATTACTCTAATTTAGTCCACTCTTTAACTATCCTTAGGTCTAACCTAAATTATGGACCTAATTCAACTAACCCAATAACCCATGCTTTATGATTAATGACTTCGGTTCTTTAATTCATAATTCTAGACACTAAATCATTATACTTATTTTTTTAATTATATTTATGGGCTGAGGGTTAGGGTTCGGCATTTCAAAAAAAAATTTTAAATTTTAAAATATTTTTTATAACTTAGTATTATTCATAAATTGAGTTGACTCACTTTAAAATTGAATCGACTCAATTCACAAACATTACTAGTTGTAGAATTTAATCTTAGACTATGTACACTACATAATACTAAATCATGAATCAAACTTTATCTAATTATATATTCATGATCATAAATTAGATTAAAATTTAATTTAATCAGATCATAAAAATATTAAATCAAATCTAAGATTTTATGATTAACGATTTAGATCAGCAACGTACCAAGACAATCTTTTCACTGTAGGGTGTAAACCATATAATAGGATAACCTGCAGTCCGTGCGATCTTGATTTTAATTTTTTAGATCAAATTATTCAAAATATTAGATTAATATTTAGATCAAATCTAAATTATCAATCTAAAACATGCAAGCATATCATGTTTAGTGAACCTCGCTTTGATACCATTTGAAGGAACCAGTGCAGGGTTTGCAGTGCTACTTTCGAAAACTTTTTCAAAATTGCTAAAATATAGTAAAAAATTAATTAATCTAATTAATTAAATACTAATCATATCAGAAAATAAACCCTACACTAAGGATCTAAACATGACATAAATTCATATATATCAAATCTAAAAAACTAAAATAGTGCAGTAAACAGTTTACTAAATCTAAGTGTTCTGAATACTATACCTTGTGCGGATAGTCGATTGCCATAATTCGATCATTAGCATGGAGGTCTCTAGTCATGATGCAGTCACACAGATATCTGGCCTCCATGGATCATGCACACGAGGCTCCTGATCCTGATCTACTCCCTGCGAGTGCTAGCTCGACATTGGAGTCTTTCAGGGGTCGTTACGATCGAACGACTTTGATCTTCATCTACGGGCTTCATGGATGCTCCAAGTTTCTGGTAGACATAGTAGAGAGGCAAAGGAGGCTCCTTCTAAAATTTGGTGGGCTTGCGACACTCATAGCACACACAAACTCTTCCCGAATCCCAGGTTCCAAAAACCTAGGAAGCACTCAGAAAAACCCTATGCCCAACTCTCTTTGTTTCTTTCTCTCAATTTTTTTTAATATTTTCTTATGCACACAGAGGCTCACAGAAGTCTTCTCTCTATTCTTAGATCCCATCTCTCATGTCTCAAAAATCCTCCTATTTATTTTTGCACCAAAATGTGGAGAGTACGCATGAGAGGATAAAAAGGGGTTGGTTGTCAATTTGAATTCAAACTTGATTTGAATACAAATGCCAACAAATTAATTTCAAACCATAAGTGGCATGAGAAGGGAAGGCATGGAAAGTTTTGTGCATAGAGAGCATTCATGAGAAACATTATCTTGTGAAGAAAAGTGGGCGCACAAGGAGTGATGTGGCGCATGGATGGTTAGCCTTTAAAATTCAAACTCCTTTGAATTTTTGAATGAAACCAACCATCCCTATCCATTTGGAACGTGGGAGACCTGGGTGTGAGACCTCTAATTAGCGTGAAAAACTTTACATGGGAAGAAAATTGTATTCAAAGTGGCATGAGGCATATGTGGTGCATGAGAAGAGAAGACTAGTCAAACTAATCTTTGAATTTAAACTTCAACCAATTGAACCTACCCAATCAAAATTGGTTAGGCCCAGTTAGATCAAATTAAACCCAACATAATTAGGCTTAATTAAGCTTAATTAAATCTTAATAAAATCAAAAATTGATCAAGCCCAATCTTTGATCAAATCAGGGTTCGAACCTCTTCGATGATTGGGTCAACTCGTGACCTAATCGGGTCAAACCCAACTGAACCCAATTCAATTGAACTTAATCCAAAAATAATTACTCAATCAAATTGAGTTTATTAGCAATCAAATCACTAATAAAACCTCTCATAAATCTTGAGTCCAAATCTAATGGGTGTCCGGACGATAGAGTTCCATCAAAATAAAATTCTTGATTGAAGAGTCCCAAACTAGTGAGATTCTTGATTCCAGTGTTCGAAACACATGGAACTCATGATTGTAGAGTCCTAACTCTCAATCATAGAGTTTTAGACATATAGGACTTAGAGTCCTAGAGCAGTGGGACTCTTGGTCGAAGTGTCCCAATCTAGTGGGACTCTTGACCACAGACTCCCAGACATTGAGACCTAGTGTCCCAACCCATTAGGACTCTGGATCGAAGAGTCCCAGTCTAGTTGGACTCTTGACCATAAAGTTCCAGTCGAGTGGAACTCTTCACCAGCCATCAGATCAGGTAGGAATCTCTATTGTGTGTGATTTCATAGGTTCGAACCTAAGTCGGTAGCACAGAAACCAATTTCTGTACTAATCAAAGTGACCATCTAGCACTGGTACTCGATGATCTTTATGAATCTAGATAGTCCAAAGAACTTCATCACAACACAGGAGTTCATTAGAAGACAACAGAATTTATGATGAAAAATGCTAAAATAATTTTTATTAATTAATAATTTATATACAAGTATAATAGGTAGCACAACCGTCAATAGGCTGATAACTGGTTTTAGAACATATTTTATATCGCTATCACCTTTGATTTTAGATCTGGGTGACGTTGATTTTTGGTAGATCGATGAAAAAGGAAAACTTTGCTGATCCATTTACTAAGGATTCGAAACTAAGGAGTTCTATGAACTCAAGTGAAAGATAGGATATTTGATATCATTCTGATTGGCTTTAGCCCAAGTGAGAGTTGTTGGAATATATATCCTAAAGCTAATGATCTATGTGGTAGATGATTGAAATTAGTATATGAATAATCTAATAATAATAATTATTTGGCTATTTTATCATAGAAGTTCTATCTCTCTTAAATGAACTCTTAAATTATGATCAAGTCCTTAGAACCATAATCAATTGATAAAAAAGGATTTATCGGATGATTCTTAAGCTATTCACGATCAAATGATAAGTTATTAATATGGACCATAACTTATCAAGTGTAGGTCGCTATATGCCATATGTGTTAGTTATCCTCGTAACCAAATAGTGTGGAGACACTGGTATGGCATCCAAGTAAGACGTAGGAGTACATCTACACTGAATATGATCAATGTAGTACTCTACTATCAAGAGTAGCTAGCTAAGGCCAATGGATATAAGTGGCCCTCAGACCTGAGTTCACCATGATGACTTGCAAGCAACTCATTATACTTTGGTGCCGGACTACTTGTATTTCTAATATAGGTTCGAAAGATTTTTGGATATAGTCAAATACTTATAGAGTAAATGTATGAGTCAAGATGGGATTGACCACTCTTGATAAACTTTAAAAAGTGAATGACTCGTTGTGTTTCAATTTAGCAAAACCTAGGCCTAGGTAATCCTCATGAGGAGTCACGAGATTTGCAAAATTTTGAGACACAATAGAGATGACTTATATGAGTATTGACAGCATACTCGAAGTTTTTTTGAGCATTATTGATCAAAGAAATGAATTATATGGTAAGCATAGGCTAGGGTTCTAAGAATGTTGCTTTCCATACATTCGACCTATCTGAACGTTGGGAATCATTGCTAGATGGTTACTTCGATTGGTATAAGAATTAGTTCCTATGCTACCAGCTTAGTTTTAAACCTATGGGATCACACACATTAGAGGTTGTAACCAGATTAGATGGTTAATCAATGATTGAGAATCATTCTAAGGTCAAATATTTAATGCGATTGATGTTTGACCTAATGCAAGTATTGTAGGAGGATCAATTAGCAATTGAATTACTAATTGGCTCAATTTGATTGAGCAATCAGGTTGAGATCAAGTTTAATTGAATTAAATTTAATTAAAATTAGTTTAGACTTAATTATATTAAGCTTAATTGATTTATTGGATAAGCCAATTGCAAGGAAAAAATAATTTCTAGTTAGACTAGGATCTAAGTGCACCTAATTCCTAAGTGAGTTAGAATTTAAATCAATTTTAAAAATGGTTTAAACCAAAATTAATTTATTATCTAGTTGGACTAGGATCACTCATAATTAGGATTATACTAATAATATTTTAATTAGGTTATAAATTGGTTTGACCTAGTCAATACATGAGAATCCTAGATAGACTAGGATTCCTTGTTTCCTTCCTTGCGAAAATAATCTCCACGCCCACTTATTTTTATTTCTAGATTTTTTATATGATTTTAATGCCTAAGATTTATTTTCCATGCCCCTTATCCAAGTTAATTTGGATACAAATTTGACTTGGTCTTATTTGTAAATTAGTTTGAACGAGTCAAACTAAATAAGAGTTTTAATTTGATAAAACTCTTCTCCTCTCTTTTTGGAAATTAACCCATGCCCACTCTTAATTTTTTGTTTCCCTTTTTCTTCATAATTTGGATGATCCTTTTGTGTTCTCCATGCACAAAAATTATGGGGAGGCATCCAACTTGGATGCCCCCAATCTATTCCTTGTTTCCTTGTTTGACTAAATCATTTTGACCTAGTCTTCCTATTATCTTGGGATGCCTCCTTCTATTATTTTTAGGCCTCAAAAAATTTTGGGATTCCACAACAAAAAGGTAGAGAAAGAGAGGTGTTCGCATGGGGGTTATGGGCCCCTAAAACCTTGAAGAAAAACTCTTCATTAAGACATGAAAGGTTCATGTCTTGATGAAGACAAAGGTAAGATAAACAGTCTTCTCTAATAGTTTTTTTTCAAGATTTATTTTCTTATTTTTCTTTATAACTTTTATACAATAAAAAATTTAGAGAGAGTGAGAAAGAGGGTGTGGGCATCTATGCTCCATGGTGTTGGGGCAGAATGATCAATTTTGGACATGATCTGATCATGTCCTAATAAGAGAAGAAGAAGAGAAGAAGGTCTTCTCTTAGGGTTTCTTTGAGAACCCTCCTCCATATTTTGTGAGATTTTTTTATGAGAAAAATTAGAGAGTGTAAAATCTAGAAACATGAAAAAAGTCAAGAAAAGAAGGTCTCCCCTTATCCTAGCATAGAGATATTTTCAGGACAGCAATGATTGATGTCCTGAAAGAGAAGATTAATCTTCTCTCAGGATCTTTTCTGATGTGTTTTATTTCTGATTTATGGAAGATCCAAAGGTTAGATTTCTCCTATGTTCCTTATCTTATTCTATGTCTCTTGGAGTATCCAAGAGATCCAATAAATAAATTTTAGATTAACTATCTGGAGGGATCTACAAGAAGCTAGCACTTCAAGTGGATCTTCATTCGACGAACCTTCGATTTTGTTGCACCCTCGTATGGACTTTCTATAAAGATCGGATGCATGTGCAGCTCCAAAGGCAACAACATGAATCAACTATAGAGTTCTTGACCCATGCAAAGGTAAGAGGCTTGATCCCTTCTCTTACTTAGATGCGATCTAGGGTTTAGATCCAGAACTATTCTAGATCTAGGATATTGATTTGATCAATACCAAAATATTTATTTTTAGATTTATGCATGCATTATGACATGTTATAGGTCCTAGATGTAGGGTTTAGTAATTAAATTACATGTATTTGTAGATTAAATGGTTTAATTTATAACTTTCACTATGTTATATTTCAAAAAAAAATTGAAATTCATGCATGAAATCTTGCATATTTTCCAACAGCATGTGCATCTTTAAATCAATTTAAGAGCACAACCTATTAAACAAGATAAGCTAGAAATTTGATCATCCTTCCTTGGCCTAAAAAATAACCAACCAACATCTTCTATTGACCTAAGCCTTTAAATTAAAATCAATTAGACATCGGCCCTAGCAACTCAAGCTCATTAGGACAAGGAACTTAAAAGTTAGACCGGATTAGGGTTGGTCAGTTTGACTGGTGTCTAAGGTAAGTGGTTCAAGGATGACTGGGTCTAAAGAAAGGTGGATTAT
The DNA here is from genome assembly GCA_006176705.1 of Cocos nucifera. Taxonomy (NCBI): domain Eukaryota; kingdom Viridiplantae; phylum Streptophyta; class Magnoliopsida; order Arecales; family Arecaceae; genus Cocos; species Cocos nucifera. Next base: position 277,479 of record QRFJ01001175.1, on the reverse strand, counting down.
AATTGATAACGTTAGCTTACCTGGCCAAGAAAAATTTGTCTAAGGCAAGCAACGGGGGGGACTCCCACCAACCTTACACTTACCTGGCTAGTTGATTTGGCTGATTTTCTACTTAGAGGGCTTGAAGGTGACCTTGGTAGTTAGGAGTTATCTAGATCTTGGATAATGCTTAGTCAGGATTGATTGCCTAACTTGATTGCTAACTAAAATATCAAATCTAATTAAATCTTATTCTGCTCTCTCTTCTTAGCTATAGGACTTCTTAGGACCTCTTTTTTAGAACTCTTATTTCTTTCTTCTTCTTTCCCTACTAAAAATAAAATAAAATAAAATTAATTTAATTTAAATTAAATTAAAAATAATTATAAAAAGTATAAAAAAATATAAATTTTTTAATAATAATAAAATAATAAAATAATAAAAATTTTCTAAACCACACATTATGTTTGCACTAATACATGCACGGTAGAAGATCACTTTTTCTGATCTAGTTGATTCCAATCATAAAAGTGAATGGCTAAACCATATCAAACATTATAGTCAAATGGCTAGAAATCTTAGAAAACCACCTAGGTAGATGAAGGAATAATTTATTCCTTCCACCTATAATCCATCAACATGGATTCAGTTACCTGATATCTATGCTACCCACTATGAGATCAAGCTGACCATAATCTAGATGCTTCCATCTTTTAATGGGAATACTAATGAAGTCTTATAAGCATCTGGTTGAATTTTTAGAAGTCTGCTCTACGGTGAAAATCCAAAATTTGACTGATAATGCTCATAGACTAATCTTATTCTTCTTTTCATTAAAAGATAAAGCCAAGTACTAACTTAGCATAATAAGGAGACCAATTGAAACTTGGGCTGAATTGCAAAGTGAATTTCTTAAGAAATTTTATCCCATAGGTCAAACCAACACAATGAGATGAGCTATCACTAGATTTGCTCAGCTTCCAGGGAAACAAATTCACGAGTCATGAGAGAGACTTAAGAAAGTTAGAAAATGCCCACATCATGGTTTATCTAAGGGGCAAATAGTTCAAGCTTTCTATGAGGATTTAGGAAACCAATATAAACAAATGGTAGATGTATATTGTGAAGGTGCATTTATGAATAAAAGTGAGGATGAAACCTATGCCTTATTTGAAGCCTTGAGTAAAACCTCAATTAATCATGCTTCATTATCCTTCTACCAAAAGTGGGCAGAAATCTGTGAACATCCAGAATCTAGTTTTAAGACTGACTTGAACCTGATAAATAAAGTGGATCTTCTTGCCCAGAAATTAGATCAACTCCTAACCCTAGGTTAATAATCTTCTGCATAATACACGTCAATTTTTATTATCAAGAGATTTATTCAATCTGTACCAGCCCAGCCCATCATGTGAGTAAATGTCCTATGACTACATAGTTTTCACCTTTTATCCAAGAACAAATTCAAGCTACATAAGGCAACTAGAAAATAGTTAATGATTCTTTTTTAAATATATATAACCCAGATTGGAGGAACCATTCTAATTTTTCTTGGATACCCCAACAGTCTCAGGCTAAGATCCAAATTTGACCTATGCAAAATTATCAAAATAGACCCCAATATCAAAACTATGCTTATAATAGAGGTTAGCCTAGTTAGTATATCCAGCCATCATATTATAATCAGCCATCATATCCACCTCCTCAAAAGATCAATCTAGCTGATGATAGATTTAATTAGTTGCAATAATTGATCCTATCTCAACAACAATCTATCTCTAGGCTAGAAGCTCAAATAGGATAATTAGCTAAGTCTAACATGAGGAGAGAGCTAGGTCAATTACTAAGCTAACCGATTCTTATAAACAACCCACCTAATGTCCAATAACCATCTAGACCAAGCCATCAATCTATTGTTCCACCTAAGAATTCCTAATTAGAGAATGTCAAAGTTATTTCTGAACTTAAAAGTTATAGAATTTTTATGGATTCATACCAAGATCAAGTGAGAGAGGCTAATATTGATGCTAGCCAAAATAAAAATAAAGAAGAAGAGGTTAGTACCGAGGCTAACCGCATAAAAAAACCTGAGCCCGAAACTAATACTGATGCTTGTTCCAATATGAGTGAGATAGATATAGGAGAGAAGAGAATAGATGATTTATCCGAGACGTATAAATTTGAAATCCTATTTTCTTCAATCTTAGAAGGCAGTTCTTCTTATAAAAACCAAGAGGCATATAATTAAAAGCCAATGGAGTTATTTAAACAAGATCATATTAATTTACCTCCATAACTAAAGCCACCTTTAGTCACCCTTCCAGTATCCATTGCATCAAACTTTACTCCTAATCCAAAAACTCAATTTATGAGAATTCTAGAAGAACAAATAGAAGAAATTTTTGACAAACAAAGGTTTGAGAATGGGGTTGCATTCTATCTTTCCATGATTCAAAATGATTATATCAATAAAGGGAAAATAAACTATCTTCTTGAGATTGGCAATCCAAAATCATTAGAATTTGTCAATCCATTATTCGACATAGGATAGAGAAACTGCATTATATTTGACTGAAGACTGTAAACATAGCGCTTGTTAGGAGGCAACCCAATATTTAGTTTTCTTGCATCTAATTTTTTTTTAGTTTATTTTTTTTAGATCATTTTGAATAAGTTGGAGGGAGAGTCAAATTTTCAAAGGCATATGCTGGACCACGAAAACATATCGAGTCAGGTGTATTCCTTTTTATTCTTTATTACACTCACTATTTTTCTTTCTCCATTGACGATAATGTCGACTAAGTTGGAAAGAAGAATAATAAAAATTTTTAAAATTTTTAACTTCTCGAAGAAGTTACATTTAGCATTTAGACATCCAATTATGCTTAAGAATCAAGTTGAACTAAGTATATTTTTTTAAAAAAATTGATGCACAGACTAGAGAATTTCTGAGATATTATGGAAATAAGTATTAAAAAATTTAATAAAAAATTAAGTCTAGAACATAAATAATTTTTCTTTAAGCACTTCTGATTTTTTCTATCAGCATCAAAGAAGAGTCTACATTTTATGGGCTTGTGCAGGATATCTATATATTTTTTTATTAAAAAAATAATATCACTCTTAAAATAAAATAGTTTTCAAGTACTTCTCACTAGTAATTAGACCTCTTAGCCTAATTAAGCATTGAGTTTCGAGTCAGAAGATGGGAAGGGCAAAGAAACTTATTGTAAAGCTAGTCTTAAATCATAGTCAATTTGATTCGTGCCAGTAAGCCTGAGGGATATTTCATACCTAGTGCCCTAGAGTCATTTGGTTTGGGAGTCATTAACCCAAGACTCACTACATGGATCAAATAGAAAGCTTAAGAGTTTAAGACACTCAATGATGGTATAACATTAAAAAAAAATACTTTGATTTTTCATCGAGTAACCAAATCCTGTTATCTAAACAAGCAATGATATTCACATCAAAAAGTGTATAATGTGAATAATAAAAAAAATAAATCAATAAATGAAGAGCGGAAGTAGCAATACACTTGTCCATATAAAGGTTTAGATAATTCAGAGATAATGATAAGGATAATTTAGAAAAAGTTCAGAAAAGTTTAATGTTCTTCTCTTAAATTTTTATATTAGTAAGTACTAATACCACAATGACAAATCTCACATATGCTCTACTGAACATCAATGGTCATTTTGAAAAATTTTTGGATAAAAATTTAAAATTCTAAAGTTAAAAAGATATCTAAAACTAAATTCTTTCTTTACTTGAGGACGAGCAAAGCTTAAGTTGGAGGATATGATAAGTACCATAAAAACATCACTAAAAAAATAATTTATTAATTAATTTATCTTTATTTTTAAGAATTAAATATTTTTTATTTATTATTTTTAGAAAATATATTCATTAATAGATAGAGCTTATTTTTTTTATTGCAATAAAATAAGTTTGGAGCAAATTGGAGTTCAAACAAACTTGATATGAATTTTCAAAGAAAAAAATTAAAAATAAAAAATAAAATGGCTCAGCCAGCTTATCTAGTCAAGTCAGCGTGCCTAGCCAAGCCATCGAAAGTAGCTCAATCGATGCATGTCAGCTCAGTCGGTGCATCATCTAAGCTGATTCAGCCATAAAAGCTGCTCGTCGATCCAGGAATCCAAGCATGGACTGCTAGCTCAGCAAAGTTCGTCCAATCATAGGATGACATGTGGTGGACTAAGATCCTTAAAGGATATATAGAAAATTCATCATGCTATATAGAAGAAAAATGATAATTTCATAGGCCAAGGCATGTGCTGATTGGTTACGGTCTGCGGTGTGGTTGGTCTAGAGGGTCCATGGGAACAATATTTGCACCATCCAATGGCTATGGTCACTGTCGGTCAAGATTGAATGGCTGTGATGTTTTTTTAGTTTGATTCAAATTCAGCCAGCTCCGTCAACATGATCCAATGGTTTCGAAGGCGCCAGGCGATGACCCAATGGCTAGATTTTACTCAAAGCAAGATCAGATGGTGGGGATGATTTCCTACTCTGATTCGAAGTTGATCAACATGATCCGATGGCCGCATGCATTCTAGGCGATGATCTGATGGTAGAAAAAGCTCTCGATGGCAATCAAGCACTCAGAGCTCCATCCAATGGTCGAAAATGTTCCATCATATGCGATCTAATGGCAAAAATTCAATCTAACTTTATCTACGCTATTATATGTCAATTTTTGGTGTTTTTTGGACCGATTGATCAAGATTTAATTGCTAGAACTCATGGAAATATATAGAATTTGATCTAGAGGCAATTTTAATCCAATTTTCACCAAGATTTCTCCATATTTGATGATCAAAACACTCCCATAGTCCCATATTATCTAGAAAAAAAATACTCCAGCCCTCCAACACCTATAAATAAGACCCCAGGCCAGCAAATTAAGTTGTCTTCAGTAAAGAAAAAGCTATAGTCTAGGGTGGGAGCCATACTTGGGTTAGAGGTTGCTTCAAGGCAATGGGTGCTGTGAAGAAGTGTTGTCTCCTATGCCATCTTCATGCCAACGCTGATCCAAGATCAAGATCAGCCCACTTCTAGTTTCTTTTTCTTTTTTTTTAATTCCAAACTTTTAATTAATATAAAATTTACTTTTCCAACTATTTAAATTTTAGCTTTTTATTTTTAATTATAATTTAGTTTTTGCTCTTTACTTTTAATTGATCTTTATTTTTATTGCAAGCAGATGCTAAGTTTCTTAGTACTAAGTTTATTTTTTTGCATCATTATATTTTTCTTTTTATTTTATAATTTTATTTTCCAACTTCAACTTTATTTTGAAAACTATTTTCTTTTTTTTTTTAGAAAAATCAAAGAATTCAAAATTAAAATACTGCCTTCTCTATGGATTCGATCCAACTCACTACTTACTACCTATTTTTAGTTGATTTAAGAAGTCAAAATTAAATAGATTAACATGGTGTCCTAATGACAACATCATGCTCTTATCATAATCGAAACATCATATCCAGCCAGGAATAGTCAACTTTGGAAAGGGCCCACACAACTATAATGGTGGAAGACCGCTAGACTTAATATTTTCCTAGGAAAATTTCAGTTTAGGTCTCTTTAGTCTGAAATGGTCATAACGGTTATGACTAACCTAGTGGCATGGGTTAGCTTAAATCGTTGGCAACATAAATATAGAACTTGATCGACCTAATTAGCCTAGTAAGTGAGATCTGTGGAAGGGATATGCCATTACCTCAGTCTCAGATGAATCATGGATGAGTAGATCCCAATTTAAAATCACTGATCATGTCTGCCAAACTTATCTTAGACACCAATTTGTCAATCTAGAACTAATCAGGTTCACCTACAATCCAGGCTCAAACCATGGAGCCAGATTAGGTCTTAAAGTGATCGATCACATGTGGCTATAAATCAATCAAAACCAAACTAACAACTATTGAGCTGGTCAATTTAGCACTCTTGATCACACCTAACTAACTCTTGATTCGATTTGATCAACCATTCAAGCTAGACCTAATCAAGCTATCCATACCTAAAACCCATGTTTTATAAAGGTGTCTTAGATCTTAAATTCTCAATTTTTAGATCTAATTATTTTTATAACTTAATTCTTAATTATGTGTAATATGGTTAAAAAAAAAATAAAGTATGAAATCAGATCCTAGGATTTTTAGATCAAGGGTTTAGCAAAAAGTAAGATTTGATTTTTTTGATTGAGGACAGACACGGAGCATCTCTACGTGCCATAAGAGCACTCCATTGAACAGGAAGTGAGGGCCTTTAAATCTTCTTGCTCTTATGACCGAACGGCTAAGAGGAATGCTCCAATTAGAAAATATTTTACTACTACTATAAGAACTAGATTTATAGCATATATCACATATATGAACTTAGATATATTCTACACATGCTTTGCATACATCTCATGTACTAATTTCATATTAAATCTCATATAATAAATCAGATTACATCTAATCTAATAATCAAAAAACATTTTGATCTCATTAAAAAAATAATTTTAGATCTGAAACTATCTACATCTAGAAGCTAGAACCACAGCTCTAAAACTAGTTGATGGAACTAAAGGATCGCCCTGATTAGATCAGGTTTAAGCTATGAATTTTTTTTTAAAAAATTTGTTGATCTAATCAAATTTGAAAGCTCTTAGATCTGATTAGATTTGAAAGATGATTGTAAAGATCTAAAACTAAAACATGTATTGGAATTTTGAAATTCCACATGTTTGTGAGTAAATAGTTTACTTGTTGTAATGATTTGATTGCTATCCCGAGATCCAACTTGAGCCGTGCATAGGCATAGCCTCTACCAGTGTCTGCTTGAGTCATATCTAAAGGTATTCTCCTTTTGGATCTGATCTCTACAAATAAAAAATGGATCTCCTAAAAGCACCTTCGATTTGATCTTTGACAGCGATCCGAACGACACATGATTGGGAACTTCTTTGACCTCGACTTGCACGGATAGCACCTTGATGCTTAGAGGATTGATCAGCCAAACTCTTGGGAATGGGAGAGAGGGATCAGATGAGGGAGAGGAGGCATGGAGAAGAGAAGCAGGGCCTAGGCATTGGGATGTAGAAAGGCCAAAAACATTGGCTTGGTCTCCAATTTATAGGCAAATCGGAGACCTGGAGTCCTAGTGCTTCTCAAACATTGACCCATTCAAAATTTGAGAAGTAGACGGACTCCTCAACCTCCCCCATTCCATCAAATTTTTCTTATGCATTTGACACACAAAATCCTTCACCTGGCACATGCCACTCTCGTTAGATAAGAGTGGTTTCGTGTGCCAGGGATTATCTCCCCTCTTTTGTTTTTGCTTAAACTCTTTGACCCATTCAAAAGAATTTAAATTAAAACAAACCAAACTCCCATACTTATCCACGAGGGGGTGCATGCCAAAAAGGGAGCATTAATAAGTACCATAAATTCATCAATAAAAGTATTAATTTATAAATTAATCTATGTTTATTTTTAAGCATTAATAATTAATTTATATATTTTTAAGAAATTAATATTTTTATTAATTAAAAAAAAATTAAAAATAATAAAAATAATATAATAAAATATTATTATCTATAAAGGAGCTCATTGTTTTGGTCATAGCGAAATATGTTTGAAAAAAATCAGAACTAAAATGGATTTGATATAAATTTTTAAAGAAAAAAATTAAAATAAAAAAGAAAAATGACTTAGCCGGCTCATCAAGCCAAGTCAGCGAGCCAAGCCAAGCCTTGTGCCAGAAACCCATGAAGCCAGCCAAGCCGATCCAGAGCCACTGACGTCAGTTTTATCATGGCTCAAGGTGAACCCTTAAGGAAGGGCATTTTGGTCATTTCATGCCCATGTCGCATGCTAATTCATTACGGTCTGCAGTATCCCTGATCCAACATGGTCCATGAGCATAGTAATGTGTGATCAGATGGCTATTCTCATTGCCAATTTTGATCCAATGGTTAGGAAATTTCCTACTCCGATTTGGTTTTAGACTTCACCAGATGATGATCGAATGGCAGCGCTCAATCCAAAGCTCGATCCGATGGCTAAGGAAGCTTCCGAAGATGATTAAACTTCTTTAGCATGATCTGACAGCCCGATTCTCTTCATCAATGTTGTTGGGGGATTTTTATGCCTATCGAAGATATGAGAACATAGGCTGATTGATGGTCTTCAGAAGGCTGAGGTCGAGGTCCTATATTTGGCCGAACTTGAGTTCATTGAGAGATAGAAGCTAAAGTCATGATGAGGGTTGATTGAAGGTCTTCAGAAGGCTGAGACCGAGATCTTATCTCAGCCTGAGCTTGAGTTCATCAAGAGATGGAAGCCAGTTGCAATGTAGACTGATTGAAGGTCTTTGGAAGGTTGAGGTCGAGATCCTAACTCTGGCTGAACCTGAGTTCATTGAGAGATAGAAGCCAAAGTCATGATAAGGACTGATTGAAGGTCTTCAAAAGATTGTGGCCGAGGTCCTAAGTCAGACCGAGCTTGATATCATCAAAGGAGGGAAGCCAGGATCACAATATGGGCTGATTAGAGGTCTTCAGAAGATTGAGGCCGAGTTCCTATCTCAGGCCGAACTTAAAGGTACCGAAAGGATGAACCCTCCAGGATGAACTCCCCCATGATGAACTCCCCCAGGATGAACTCTTCCAGGATGAACTCCTCCAAGATGAACTCCTCAGGACGAACTCCCCCAAGATGAACTCGATCAGGATGAACTTCCCTGAGATGACCTCCCTCAAGATGAACTCCTCCAGGATGAACTCTCTCAAGATGAACTCTCCTGGGATGGACTCCTCTAGGATGAACTCCTCTAGGATGAAATCTACCAGGATGAACTCCAATAGGATGAACTCCTCCAGAATGAACTCCTGTAGGATGAACTCTCATAGGATGAACTCCCCCAAGATGAGCTCCTCCAGGATGAACTCCTCCAAGATGAACTCCTCCAAGATGAACTCCTCCAGGATGAACTATTCCAAGATGAACTCCCCTAGGATGAGCTCCTCTAGGATGAACTCCTTTAGGGTGAACTCTCCCAGTATGAACTCCTCCAGGATGAACTCCTCTAGGATGAACTCCTCCAAGATGAACTCCCGCAAGATGAATTCCTCTAGATTGTCAACTTTCCCCCTACATGCCATGAGGGGATAATACCTGATATGATTTCTAAGAATATTTTAGGGGGCAAACAAAATATCTCTGACAACTCACTATTCTCCCACGACTAACAATCCACAACCCATTCTAACAAACTCCAGACCCTTCTATAAAATAGAAAAAAGAGGGACACCAAGGTATGCAACTCTTCTCTTCCGAAGGCTTATCTTCTTTCCTCTATTGAACGAAAAACTGACTTGAGCATCGGAGGATCCATGCTGGAGCCAACTCTGATCAAGGACATCTCTTATAGGTACGGCCACCACCATCCCATCACCGTCGACTCACCATCGTCATGCAACTCTAGTGATCCGACCTCTTGATGGATTTCTGCATCAATAGATGGCGCTAGAGGAAGGATCCTTGAGCACATTTTGGGAGGAAATGAGCATCTAGTAAGAGAAGCTCCATCGCACTTCTCCAATAACGATAATAATGATGGGATTCAGCATCCATCTTCAAACTCTTCCACCCAGGCCTAAACTGGGGGGCTTCGAATGAGGAAGAAATTTTAATCAGAGATATAGATCCAAGCAAGGAAGGAGGCCATGATAAGGATGATCTGAACCAATGAAAATGCCACAGGATCTAGAAGAAAGAAAGAGAGGAGGGAATGGTGTCCGCAGGCCTCTCTCGAGCCTAGGCGACCCAACTAGCCGATATCCTTCTCATGCATGCATTCCGCCAATCTCCCTCATGATCTCAGGTGGCACCAACTTCAAAAAAAAAGGGGAGAAGAAGAAGAAATGGATAAAGAGGAAAGAACAAGCCAGCCAGTCGATCTTTTCTCCGCTATGCCCGCACGTATCCTGGTGTCCTCCCCCCACTGATCTTTTCTCCTATGTTCAAGCGTGGCTGAGGTTCTCTCGACGATGCTGACCCTCTCCCCTGCGCACCCTGGTGGTGCACCATGGCAGAGTTGAGGTCCGTACGCTTCCAATGTGGTCGAAGTTTCATGCATTCATTCAATCTTTTTTTAACATCAAATAGCCGAAGCTGACTAGAAGCAACTCCGAAGCCACCTATAAAATGCCATAACCTCGATACATGGTTCTTTGAATTTCACCAACTGAAACCAAAATAAATACAAAAAAAAAAGAGAAGAAAGAGGAGAAGTAGAAGAAGATAAAGTCCAACTTGAACTAGGGTAATCCAAGTCAAATTATCCCAAAACAAAAGCTCAAATCAAGTAACAAGAGGAGGTCAAACGGATCCTAAGGTCTCCCAAACGAAGAACTCATGGTAAGAGACTTTTAAGCTTTTATCCATTATCTTTTCTTTCTTGTAGGGCTATAGGACACCAAAATCGAGGACCACACTCAAAGTCAATCAAGACTAAGTTCAAGAAACTAAAGCTAAAGCTGGAGTTAGAATCCAGACCAATCCGAGATCAAGTTCAAGACCCATCTGAGGTGCAAGCAAGACAAATCCGAGGCAAAGATCATACAAGTCCAAGGTCTGCATAGGTTCAAGGTCAAAAGACTGAGGCCAAATAGAAATTCAACCTCAGTAAGCCAAGCTCATCAAAAAAAAAAAAATCTAAGGTAAAGACCTAAGCCAAGCTGAAGTCAGATTCAAGACCAAGCCAAGATCAGAATCAAGGATAAGCTGAACTTAAAATCACAACCAAGCTGAAATTAAGATCATAGTCGAGCTAGAGTCAAAATCATGATCAAGGCCGAACTACCAAGCCCAAATTCAAGCCAAGAAAAAATCAAGGCCAAGAAAGCAGACTTGACAAGAACATCGATCAAAGAAGATCCCGTTAACCTAAGATGGGAGGAGGGGAAAGGCCCTTTCAATGGTCCTTATTTGCTCCTACAGCCCTATTAGGAACAGGAGGAGAACCTCATCCTAACATGAGCAAAGCAGAAAGCCTCGTTAATTTAAGATGAGATGAGGAGAGAGGCCTTGCCAATGGCCCTAATGTGCCCCTACAACCACGTTAGGAATAGGAGGAGAACCTCGTCCTAATGCGAGCAAAGTAGAAAGCCTCATTAATTTAAGATGAGATGAGGGAAGAGGCCCTACTAACGGCTCTAATCTACCCCCACAGCCATGTTAGGAACAGGAGAAGAACCTTATCCTAACACGAGCAATGCAGAAAGTCTCGTTAATTTAAGATGAGATAAGGGGAGAGGCCCTGCTAACAGTTCTAATGTGCCCCTATAGCCACGTTAGGAATAGTAGGAGAACCTCAAAGCAGAAGGACTTGTTAATTTAAGATGAGATCAGGGAAGAAGCCCTACCAACAATCCTAATATGTCCATACAGCCATGTTAGGAATAGGAGGAGAACCTCATCCTAATGGAAGCAAAGCAGAAGGCCTCATTAATTTAAGATGAGATCAGAGGATAGGCCCTGCCAATGGTCCTAATGTACGCCCCTACAACCACGTTAAGAATAGGAGGAGAACCTCATCCTAACATGAGCAAAACAAAGACCCTCATTAATTTAAGATGGAAGGAGGGGAGAGGTCTTACCAATGGTCCTAATGTGTTCCTACAGCCACGTTAGGAATAAAAGAAAAATCTTATCCTAACATTAGCAAAACAAAGACCCTCGTTAATTTAAGACGGGATGTGGAGTGAGGCCCCTTCAACAGCCCAGGTATTTTCCTACGACTATGTTAAGGACAAGAGAAGGACCTTATCCTGACATAGAAAGAAACCCTCCAGATTATTTAAGATAGGAGGATAATCCTTGTCCTTAGCGAAGGGTGAAAATCCTCTAATTTCTAAATACGAAGGCAGAAGATCTACAGAAATCCAAACTCTAAATATTAATATTTATAGGAATCCGAACCTTAAGAAGACAAAAGACCTGCAGAAATCCAAACTTCCAAATATCAATATTTGCAGGAATTCCATCCTTAGAAGACAAATAAAGATCTGCAGAAATCCAAACTTCAAATATTAATATTTACAGAATACGATCTTAGAAGATAAAGGCCTGCAGAAATCCAAACTTCCAAGTATCAATATTTGCAGGAATCCAACCTTAGAAGATAAAGACCTATAGAAATCCGAAACTCCAAATATCAATATTCATAAAAAATTCGAAGCTTAGAAAAATAGGAGGCCTGCAGCAATCCGAAACTTAGAATTGTTAATCATGTGCAAAAAATCTGAACCTTAGAAAGATAGAGGTCAGGTAGGAAATCTAAGCTCAAAAAGCTGAGGATAGAATTGAAGATCCTTCGAACAATTTCAATAAGAAGCCAGAAGATTCTTAAGTCTAAATGACAAAAAAATGATATGTCTTCGGCAAAGTTCCGATTTACTATACTTCCTTCATTCCGAATCAAAGGCTCCGAACTCGAAAGTAGGGGGGCTATTGTTGGGGAAAGTTTTTATGCCTAGCCGAAGACATGAGAACATAGGCTGATTGAATGATCTTCAGAAAGGCTGAGGCCGAGGTCCTATCTCAGGCCGAACTTGAGTTCATCAAGAGATAGGAAGCCAAAGTCATGAATGTAGGGCTGATTGAAGATCTTCAGAAGGCTAAGGCTCGAGGTTCTATCTCAGGCCGAACTTGAGTTCATCAAGAGATGGAAGCCAGTCGTAATGTAGGCTGATTGAAGGTCTTTGGAAGGCTGAGACCGAGGTCATATCTTAGGCCAAACTTGAGTTCATCGAGAGAGAGAAGCCAAAGTCATGATGAGGGCTGATTGAAGGTCTTCGAAAGACTGTGGCCGAGGTCCTAAGTCAGGCTGAGCTTGATATTATCAAAGGAGGAAAGCCAGGGTCACAATATGGGCTGATTGGAGGTCTTCAGAAGGCTGAGGTTGAGTTCCTATCTCAGGTTGAACTTGAAGTTATCAAAAGGATGAACTCTCTAGAATGAACTCCCCTCGGATGAGCTCTTCCAAGATGAACTCCTCCAGGACGAACTCCCCCAGGATGAACTCTCTCGAGATGAACTCCCCCGAGATGAACTCCTCTAGGACGAACTCTCCGAGATGAACTCCTCTAGGATGAACTCCTCCAGGATGAACTCTCCCAGGATGAACTCTTCCGGGATGAGCCCCCCAGGATGAACTCCTCCAGGATGAACTCACCTATTATGAACTCTCTCGGGAAAAACTCCTCCAAGATGAACTCCTCCAGGATGAACTCGTCCAAGATGAATTCCTTTAGGACTAGTTCTGGATGAACTCTCCCGGGATGAATCCCCTGGATGAGTCCTCCAGGTGAACTCCTCCAGGATGAACTCTCCTAGTGAAATATAGGAGAGCTCTCGAGGATGAAACTCCTCCAGGATGAACTCTCCCAAGATGAACTCCTCTAGGATAAACTCCTCCAGAATAAACTCTTCCAGGATGACCTCCCCCAGGATGAACTTCTCCAGATTGTCAACTTTTCTCCTACATGCCATGAGGAAAAAATACCTGACATGATTCTTGAGAATATTCTAGTGGACAAAAAAAATATCTCTGACAACTCACTGCTCTCCAATGAATAACAACCCACAATCCATCCTAACAAACTCTAGATGCTTCTACAGAAGGAGAAAAAGAGGGATCCCAAGGTACGAAACTCTTCTCTTCCACATACTCATCTTCTTTCCTCTATTGAACAAAAAATTGACTTAAGCATTGGAAGATCCCCATCGGAGCCAACTCCGATCGAGTACTTCTCTTGCAAGTATGGTCACCTCCATCCCGTTGCCGCTAACTTGCCGCCATCATGCAACTCCAGCGATCCGATCTCGAGATGGATTTCTGCATCAACAAGCACGATCCAATGGCCCATGTTTAATCTGATTGAAAGAAGGATTCCAGAATAGTTTTTGATGAAATCTGATGGTCGAAATTGCTCTATCAAGCTCCATCCAATGGTTAGAACTTAATTTGACTCGATCTAGGCTAATACACATCTATTTTTGCCATTTTTTGGATCGTTTGATCCAAATTTGACAGTCAGATTTTACTAGAGTTCACTAGATGCGTCCATGGGATAATTTAATTCAATTTTCACTCAACTTTCATTATTTTTTGATGATTAAAGTCTTTCTTAGTCCCATATTGCCTACAAAAAAGATATCCAACACTCCTAACTCTATTTAAAGGACACCAGGCCTCCAAAATCAATTATCTTTGATTATGGAAAGGAGTTTGGTAAAGATTAGAGCCATGCTTGGGTTAGAGGCTGCTTCAAGGCAATGGGTGCTGTAAAGAAGAGCTGGCTTCTACACCATATCAATGCCAATGTCGATCCAAGATTAGAGATTAGCTTTTAATTTTTATTTTCTTTTTCTTTTCTTTTTAAATTTCATGTATTTAAATTATGAACTTTTTAATTAATGCAATTTTTTTTTATGAACTTTAAATTCATGCTTATTACTTTTAATTATAAATTTTAATTTTTATTCTTTATTTTAATTGCTCTTTACTTTTATGCAAGTAGATGCTAAGATCTAACTAATAGATCTTAGTACCAAATTTATTTTTTCACACCATTTAATTTCTACTTTTTATTTTTTATTTTCTAACTTCAAATTAATTTTCAAATTTTTTTTTATAAAATCAAAGATTTCAAAACTAAAATAATACCTTCTCTATGGATTCGACCCAACTCACTACTTTCTATCTATTTAAATTATTTAAGAAGTCAAAATTAACCTGATAAATATGATATCTTAACGACAACATCATGCTCATATCCAAATTTTTGGTGCCAATGTTGGGGAAGGTATGAGCGTTAATTTCTTTTTGATTCCTTTAATTTTTTTATAAATTAATTATAAATAAATTTTTAACTTTTGTAATTTTTTATAAATACTGTTTACTAATTTTTCTTTTTTATTTTATAGAAAAGAAAAGAGGAAAAGAACCAAATTAGGGCAAGAAGAAAAACTTTCAATTTTGCTCCATGAGATCAATCCTAACCCAAGATTTTTTTAATTATTATTTATTTTATTTTAAAATTAATTTAAAAAATATTCATTTAAATTAAATTAAAAGCTTCATGATAAGAGTAGTGTTGAGGGTAAACCTCGCTTCCATCGAAGTTTGGTTTGATACTCAGCCAAGTGTAACACGTAATCACGGAAGAGCTTCAATCACGAACTTTTCTCGAGGTTCCTCCAACGATCGAACTTCTCACGTAGTCCTCCAATAGTCGAACTTCTCTCGGATTCCTCTAGCAGTTGAACTCCTTTCGGATTCCTCTAGCAGTCGAACTCCTTTCGAACTCCTATAGCAACTGAACTTTTCGTAGTTGTCCAGAAAGGTCTCCGCACAAACCTGGCTCCACACATAAATCAACTTATTCGTAGATTGCCTAAGAGGAGTCCGAACTCCTTTGGTATTGATGTAACTTAAATATTCATCATCTAGTACTGCCTGCTCTTCTGAACTTTGACTATTAAATCTCAATGGACTAGAACATCATGACAACAGACACTACCCTCCATAACAAACTTCATGTGGTCCCAAGTAGCCCACCACCTGATAGTTATGATTGTTCCTATCAGTTTGTTACAGACTCCATTTATAAAAGAAACACTTCAAATACATTTTTTCTAAGCTCTCTTCTCCTTCTCGATACCCTACAATTTTTTCTCCTAAGTACTCCATCTCTATTGGCCGAAAGAGCTGACTTGATCATCGGAGGGTCTTGCCAGAGCCACCCACCCTAGGCTCTGGATGAGACTTATCTTGCAGATCATCGATGGCGACCTCATCTTCTCCGACTTCGACGCTCCTCCAGTGGTGATCAGATTTTGCGCCAACTGGATTGGTGCTTGAAGGAGGAGCTTTCGAACCTCCATTTCAGAGGTTCTCTTATTCTTAAAGGAGTGCTCAGCAAAAATTTCTCTTTTTCTTCTCTGAGGTCATCCTTCATAAAAAAGATGCCTCCTAGGAAAGCTTCTATGCGGCGGTCGATGGCCTCCATGGTCAAATCCCATCCAGATCAACCCACCCCTATTTCATCCCTGGCGACTCAAGCTCCACCTGTAGCAATGGTGGATGCAGAGTAGTTCAACCTGCTAGTCCTGTAGGTTCGCAGCCCCATGGAAGCGATGCAGGCCATGCAGCAGCAGCAGCCTCCGACATCAATTTAGAAAGAATAGGCTTATCCAGAACCTCATGATCCAATCTGGGGGCGGTCGACTTGGGCTAGTCGATCGATAACCTCTAAAAAGGAGAAGCAGAGGGCTAAGAGGCCCTGCTCTGATCATGATTCTACCTCTGAGGGGACTTTGCCTCCATTCAACCAAAAGACCTTGGAGGTCCAGAATCAAGAGGATCTGGATCAAAAACTATAAGAGATAAACTGATGGATTGAAGAAGTCCACCATGCACGCCCCTCGTATAGTAATAATATCTATACCGACCCTCCTTTCTCTCACTCCATTATGCAGAAACCGATCTCGCCGAACTTCAAGATCCTCCAATTCGAGAACTACGATGGAACCTCTGATTCAGTTGACAATCTAGAGGCCTTTCGGATAATGATACTGCTCCATGGCATGCCCAACGTCATCTTGTGCCGAGCTTTTTCATCTACTTTGAATGAGGTAGCTAGAAATTGGTACTCGACCCTCAAGTCGAATACCATCTTCTCTTTTAACTGGATGAGCCATTAGTTTGTGACTTATTTTGTTAGTAGCCACCATCCAAGGCGAGGCTCGAAATTCCTCATCAACATCAAGCAGCAAGAGGAAGAATCCATCCGGGCTTATGTCAACCACTTCAATGTAGCTGCTCTGAATGTTCGGGATCTAGATCAGTCCATTGCTATGGCTACACTAAAAGGTGGCCTTTAGAAGAATAATCTACTATTCTCCTTGGAGTAGAAGTATCCCAAAAATTTTGTTGATATGCTGGCTCGGACCGAAGGATATGCCCAAACGGATGAGGCCTTCAAGGCCAAGGATAATGAAGTCATTGGAGAATGGTGAATTGGCATGTCGGGTAGGCCTGTTGAGGAACAAAAGATGAGTGAAGCTCGACCGCACTTCCAAACTCCCCTTGAGTGCAAGCATATCCAAACTCCCCGGGCTCGAAAGCAAGGAAGCCCGGATAGAAGGGCACGATGGGGCTCCCCCCTCCGATGGTTCCACAACTATGGCCCCCTCAATGCTTCAAAAATGTAAGTACTGATGGAGATTAAGGAGCAACTACCTAGACCAAAGAGGATGCGCTCTCATCCCAGCAAGTGCAATCGTAATAAGTACTACCTCTATCATCGTAACCATGGTCATGATACTGAAAAGTGTATCCAACTCCAAGATGAGATTGAGGAGCTCATCAGATGGGGTAGGCTCGATCGATTCCTACGATGTTGATCTAAGCGATGGGAAGATCGATCAAGGGCATTACCGCAGCCAGAACCGCCAAGAAGGAAGGAGTAGAAACTAGATCGACCATCCCTTGGTATCATCAACATCATCTCTAGGGGACTTCAGCAAGGGGAGGCTAGTAGATCAACAGAGCCCGAAAAGAAGCAGAGAACTGAGGAGCCCATTGCTTTCACCAACGAAGATGCCCAAGGAGTTCAATTCTCGTATAATGATGCCATTGTAACCTCTTTGAACATTGCTGACTATGATGTGCGCCACGTTCTGATAGATAATGAAAGCTTTGCTGATATTTTATTTTATGATGCTTTCTTAAAAATATCTTTGCCTAATAATGATTTAGAACCTATAAATTCTCCATTAGTAAGCTTCATTGGTGATGCCATGCCAGTTGAGGGCATAATAACTCTGACTATGGCTGCAGGGCAACCCCGTGGTTGGCTAGAGCGTAGGTCGATTTTGTAGTCATAAAAGCTTCATCTGCTTACAACACTATTCTTGGCCTACTTGGCTTGAATGCACTCCAAGCTATAGTATCAATGTATTACTTAAAGGTGAAGTTCCCAATGAGCTACGAAATTTGAGAGTTTAGGGGAGACCAAGCCTTGGCAAGGTACTGTTATTTCGTTGCCTTATAGAAAAACACCCAGCCCGACGTTTGCCCTGTTGATGGGCTGGATGTCTGCAATGATCTTATAGAGGAGCGGAGCAAGCTTATGGAAGATCTTGTAGCCGTGTCCTTGGATGACGAGAACACAGAGCACACTGTGCAGATCGGCTCCAACTTGGAGAGCGAGGTTCGAGAATAGCTCATCACCTTCCTTCGAAAGAATGTGGATGTCTTCGCTTGGGTTCCAACAGATATGTCGAGGATCGATGCCGAAGTTATGGAACATTGGCTGGTTGTTGATCCCAAGTGTCGGTTGGTAAAAGAGAAGATGCACAGCCATGCTCTAGAAAGGCAAAAAGCAATTGCAGAAGAAGTCGACAAGCTCCTCAAGGTTGGATTCATCCAGGAAGTTAATTATCCGAGCTGGGTTTCAAACGTGGTGCTCATCAAAAAGGCAAACGACAAGTGGAGGATGTCTATAGACTTCAAAAAGCTAAATAAAGTTTGTCCAAAAGACAGCTACCCCAATTCTGGATTGATCAAGTAGTGGATGCAACCTCGGACCACGAGCTCCTCACCTTTATGGATGCCTTTTTCGGCTACAACCAAATCTGGATGGCACTAGAGGATAAAAAAAACTGCTTTTATTACTGACCGTGGTCTTTACTGTTATAGGGTTATGCCTTTCGGACTAAAAAATGCAGGGGCAACATACTAGTGCCTGGTCAATAAAATATTCAAGGAGCAGATCGACTGCAACATGAAGGTGTATGTGGATAATATGCTCATCAAAAGTCGAGCTACAATGAACCACATCGCTGACCTCGAAGAGACCTTCTACGCACTTAAGAAGTATAAGATGAAGCTGAATCCGACCTAGTGCACCTTCGGAGTGATTTTAGGAAAGTTTTTGGGATTCATGTTATCGAGGTGTGGGATTAAAGCGAATCCAAAGAAAATTTGAGCTATTAAGAAAATGACTGCATTAAAAATAATTAAAGAAGTTCAATGTTTGATCAAAAAAGTGGCATCTCTAAATTATTTTGTCTTGAGATCGATCGAGCAATGCATGCTCTTCTTTCAAGCACTCAAGCAGCCAAAGAACTACTGGACGATGGAATGCCAACAGGCATTCGAGGAGCTTAAAAACTACCTTGGCTCACCCCCATTGCTGGCAAAGCCCAAGCCCAAAGAAGAATTGTTCCTGTACCTAGTAGTCTCTCTAGTAGCCCTAGCGACAGTCCTGGTCAAAAAGGAAATGAAAGTGCAGTGACTAGTCTACTACATAAGTTGGGTCCTAAGGGATGCAGAGATCAGGTACTCTAAATTAGAAAAATTGACATATGCTCTTCTAATTGTTGCTAAGAGACTCCGATCTTACTTTTAGGGGCACTCTATAATGCTTCTCATGAATAAGCTAATTAAGACAGTCCATCAAATGGATGCCTCCGAAAGAATCGCAAAATGGGCGATCGAGCTTACAAAATTTGACATCAACTATTGATCTTGGCCATCGATCAAAGCCCAAATATTAAAAAATTTTATAGTGAAATGCATCATCCCAGATGAAGCTGAGCTTGAATAGGATGAAACCAGTGTTCCGTGCTTACAGTCATGCTCCCCTAAAGAGAGGGCCGACCTCTCCAAAGAATTTTGGGCCCTATATGTGGTCGGCACATCCAATGCTTCTAGAGCGGGTGCAGGGTTGATATCGGTAAATCCAAAAGGCATCATTACCGAATATGCACTGTGCTTTGAATTCTCAGCAACTCATAATGGGGCCAGATATGAAGCTTTGATCGCTGGCTTAAAAATAGCAAAAGAGTTAGAAGTGGAGCGGCTCCAAGTCTATAGTGATTTCCAACTAGTGGTCGGACAGGTCAATGACAGTTTTGAAGCTCGAGAGGAAAGCATGATAAAATACCTTGAGAAGGTGAAAAACTTGACTTCGGCCTTCAACGATTTTAGTATTCAATAGATTCTGAGGGTAGAGAATATAGGAGCTGACCTTCTCACTAAATTGGCCACTTTAGCTCCGACCGAACTATCCAAAGAAGTATTTTTGAAATCCTAAAGTGACCAAGCTCAGAGGAGTCACAGCCTATTATGCAAGTTGAGCATGAACCAAGCTGGATTGACCCTCTAGTTGCCTACCTCAAGGATGGAGCTCTCCCTCATGATCTGAAAGAAGCTCAAAAGCTCAAAAATCAGGCTTCTCGGTATGTTCTATATGCAGACAAGCTGTATAAAAGGTCATATTTTCTACCGCTCTTGAGATGTCTCCGACCTTTAGAGGCCGACTTTACATTATGGAAAGTGCTTAAGGAAATTTACAGAAGTCATGTTGAAGTCAAATCCTTGTCACAAACACTACTTAGGTTGAGGTACTATTGGCCAATGTTGTACCATGATTCCATAGAGTATGTCAAGAAATGTGACCGTTGTCAGAGAAATGCAAACATACGAAGACAGCCGAACTCCGAGCTTACTCTACTAAGCGCACCATGGCCATTCGCATAGTGGAGAATGGATATACTTGGCCCCTTTCCAATGACATTCGAGCAACTAAAGTTCCTCTTAGTTGCAATTGACTACATCACCAAATGGGTCGAGGCTGAACCATTGGCAAAAATTACTGAAGCCAAGGTGCAGGACTTCGTCTAGAAGTCAATCGTCGATTGGTTTAGTCTGCTCCAAACACTCATAACTGATAATGGATGGTAGTTTGCCATGGTATGATTTATCGAATTCTATGAAGATCTGAACATCTTCCATCATTTTACATCAATCGCCCATCCACAAGCAAACGAAGAAGCCAAAGTGACAAATAGGACCCTACTGCAAGGTATCAAAGTATGACTTGAGAGAGCAAATGGGACTTGGGTAGATGAACTTTATCATATGCTCTGGGCATACCGAACTACCCAAAAATTGTCAACTGGGGAAACCCCATTGGCCTTGGCTTTTGGAATAGAAGCGGTCATCCCAATAGAACTTAAACTTTCATTAGCACGAGTCATGGCATTCAATGAGCAGCAAAACTCACTAGGCCTCAGGGCTAACCTCGACTTATTAGAAGAAAAATGTGAGAAAGCCTAAGTTTAGATGGCAGCCTACAAGCAAAAAGTAGCTCACTACTACAATTCAAAAGTCAAAGGTAAGGTATTCAAAGTGAGGGACTTGGTACTTCAGTGGGTGGCTGTCTCACAGCCCCAGAATCAAAAAATGCTCGCTCCAAATTAGGAAGATCCATATGAAATAGAGAAGGTTATCTAGCCCAAAACTTATCGCTTGAAGGAGCTCGGAGGAGCAACTCTCCTGCGGCCTTGGAATTTAGAAAATTTAAGAATATACTATCAGTAACTTTTCTTCAATAAAACTTTTCTATTTTAGTATCACTTATTCCTGGCACAAAGATCATGTAATGACTAATAACTTTCTGAAGCAACCTAAAATAATCTGTTAGAAAAAGGAGGAGAGCGTCGTCTTAACGTTAGCAGAGTCGAAGACCTCATTGAACTAAAATGAGATAAGAGGAGAGGACCTAACAATGGCCCTAACGCGCCACTACAGCCCATTAGGAGTACGAGGAGAACCTCATCCTAATGAGAGCAAAGTCAAAGCCCTCGTTAAATTAAGATGAGATGAGGGGAGAGGCCCTACCAACGGCCCTAACGTGCCTCTATAGCCCATTAGGAACAAGAGGAGAACCTCATCCAAACACGAGCAAAGTCGAAGGCCTCGTTGAACTAAGACGAGATGAAGAGAGAGATCCTAACGCACCCTTACAGCCCGTTAGGAACTGGAGGAGAACCTCATCCTAACATGAGCAAAGTTGAAGGCCCCGTTAAGTTAAGATGGGATGAGAGAAGAAGTCTTATCAACGGTCCTAATGTGCCCCTACAACCTGTTAAGAATAGGAGGAGAATATTGTCCTAACATGGGCAAAGTTGAAGGTCTCGTTCAACCAAGATGAGATGGGAGGACAGGCCCTACTGACAACCCTAATGCTCCCCCATAAGTCATGTTAAGAATAGAAGGAAAGCCTCATCCCAACACGAGCAAAAGTCAGAACCTTGTTGACCAAAGATGATGGAAAGGAAGAAGCTCGGTGGAGGATCCTTACACATATTATTCTGTGATAGCCTGACTATATTAAATACGAAAGATGGGACCTTATCCTTGTCTACGGAAGAGGTACTAGTTTGGCATCCACAACAATCATTTCATGAGAAGGCAACGTAGAAAAAAAAAATGAGATAAAGAAGGTAAGGCCATAAATAAGCCTCGAATTCATGCGAAACAAAAATAATGATAAACGTATTATTTTATTACAAAAATAAGTGCATTACAAGCAAAACATAGGCCGATAAGATCGATTACACTAAAAGAAAGAGAAAGAAGGGGAAGAGGCCGAAGCCCTAAGGCAAATTAGACTCCTCGAACTTCGGGCTGCCGACCCTAGTCATCACCAAGGCTTGCTTTACCATAACGATCTCCTCCTCAAGCTCCTTCTTCTTATAGAGACCATCTAGGTACATTCTATTAGCAACCTGAAACTTATCCTCCAGTGCTCCATGCTATCTCCTCAAAACTTCATACTTGACCTCCGCATCCTTGACAGCCCGATGTTCACAGGTGAGCTGAAGCTTCAATCGTTGAACCTTGTCCATTTCCATCCCAATCGACTCTCAGAGCTCACCGATGGTCCTTTTCAAAGAGGTGATCTCCTCAGCCTCCCTGCTCATACCAGCTCGAAAACCATCATCGAGTTGCCACTAGAGCTGGGCTACTTCATTGTTGGAGGTATGAGGCTTTTGTTATAACGTGGACATCCTACCACTCCAGCCAGTCGGTAGGTCTCATATGTGAGCTTGGCATTGTGTATCTACTTTTGAAGTGCGGAGAACTTCATCGACCAATCCCACTCAAACCACATCTTATCAGAGGACCACGATGAGCTTTCCTTCAGAAGTTGAACATTCTCATTCGCCACCTTGAGTTGAGTCTCAAGGGAGTCGATCTTCACCATCAACATCCAAGATTTATTGCTTGCACTCTTCCAAAGTTTGGCAAGCTCCCTCTCGAAGCTGCCCTTTTGAATGCTGGAACTAGCAGCATCTTTCATGTGCAAGTTTCGAAGGCGAGCAACCTCTTTAGTCACCTCCGAAGCATTCTTTTGTGAAACTCGAAGGTCATCCTCTACCTTCTTTAACTGCTTCTTCAGCTGATGGACATCCTTCTTTAAGCTTTTCATTAAGGGTTTCAAGAGAATCCCATGAGGTAGTGGGTCAGCATTGATGGGAGACTACATTCAAGGTATGAAAAACATTCAAAGGTATGGACAAAAAAGAAATCAGCCTTCATTTAATCAAAAATTTTGAGTACAAAATGAAAAAGGATCGGAAAAGCAAAATATACAACTATTCGAGTATTTCAACCATGGAAGGGGTGACAGAAGATGGAACCAGAGCACTCTCGACTGCCTCGGGTGCCCGAACTAGCTCGGGCACTTCTGCGGCAAACTCGGACGGACTGGATGCAGGCTCGATGAAGGGAGGATCTACTACAGCATCTCATGGTCCCACATCTGCCTTATCTTCCTCCTCCTCTAGAAAGTTGAAGTCGAGTTTGGGAAACCTCTGAGCCACCCTGCCTTTGCAGAGCTTGAAAACATTGATAAACGTCTCCTGGCCAAACTCGACATTCAGGTTCCTCATCTCGGGAGAGGTCTTGAACTCTTCCATGGCCAGGGTCATCACCTCCGAGATCGACTTCGCTATTTGGGTCTCTAGTTTGACGATCCTATTCTCAGCTTTCCTCCTTTCCTCCTCCAAGGCCAGTGCAGCCTTTAGTCCAGCAGAGACTAACTCTTCTTTGCGAAGCGCACCCTAGAGACTTTCGATGTTCGCTGCCTTCTCCTCGACAAGGTGCTCGATCTCGTCAACCCTCTCTTGAACATGGTGGATCTTGACTCGAAGGTGCTCCTGGGCCTTCTGTGCCTCTGCCTCCTGACGATGTGCCCTCTTGATGTGGGCGAGCATTTGGTGATCCAACTGCAACAAATGATTGGTGTTAAAAAAAAAAGGAAGAAAAGAAAAAGAAAAGAAAGAGAACAGAAGAGCAGAGAAAGAGTTTAGCAATGGAGCTATCACCTTGAGAATGGTTCTAAGAGAATCCTAGATGAGCTGCCATGGGTTAAGATCAGCCATCTGGTCCACCACCATCAGCATGGTGAACCTATCGATTAGATCCCAGATGATCTTCGGGTTGTCAAAGGGATCCTCCCCTCATTCGTCGCTGTCGCCATCCACCCTGCTAAGGTGAGCCTTGCGGGACATCTTAGCGATGGCCTTCTTCTTTTATCTTCCTTCCCCTGTCTCTTCCTTGATTGGAAAATCTGAAGCTCGATCCCCACTAGAGGGACTTGAAAAAAGAATAATAAGAAAAAATGCAGGGCAAAGGTTACCACCAAAAAATTAGGAAAGCATGAAGCCAGAAATGAAAAGCATGAATAACCTAAGAGAAGGGTTAGAAAACTAACCTAAGCTATCTGGAGAGAATGAAAGGACGATGGATGCGATGAGGATCAATTAAAAGGGTGTTCGGAGCTCAAAAAGGTGAGGGAGAAGGTTAAGACCCTTGGGAAGAAGATGGATGGGGGCTCATGAAGGGAGAAGACTTGAGCAGGAATGACTTCTAGGCGAAGGAAAAAGACCTTAAACAGCCAGAAGTAACTTGAGGTAGTTATGATCATGGATCAACTTGGCTGGTCAGCGTGCGCCATGTGTCCCACTCATCATTATTAAAAGGTTGCCGTAGGTGGGATTTTTATGGTGTCGTTCTTGAGGCAGAGTTTTATTGGAAGAAACGAGGGGCCATCTTTTCGAACTCATTTCATATGTGAAAAGTTTTAATGCTAGTGTGGCAAACACCAAAATGTCTCATCCCGATAAGGTGGGAGCCTAAGATGGAACTTCAACAGTCCTCTTTTCACTTCCTTCCTTCGAATTTCGAACTCAGAAGTAAGGGGACTATTGTTGAGGGTAAACCTTACTCCCACTAATGTTTGGTTTGGTGCTCAGCCAAGTATAACTCATAATCGCAGGAGAGCTTCAATCATGAACTTCTCCCGAGGTTCCTCTAGCAGTCGAACTTCGTTTAAAGTCCTCTAGTAGCCAAACTCATTTCATATTCCTCCAGCAGCCGAACTCCTTCTAGACTCCTCTAGCAGCTTAACTTCCCACAGTCGCCCAAAAAGGTCTCCGCACGAACCTGGCTCCACACACAAACCATCTCACCCACAGACTATCTAAGAGGAGTCCAAACTTTTTTGGTATTGATGTGACTCAAAGATTGATCACTAACTGGCACCTGCTCCTTTGAACTTTGACTATTAAATTCGAATGGACTGGCACACCACAACAACAAACATTAGCCCCCGTAACAAACTTCACATGGTCCCGAGCGGCCCACCACCTGACAGTTATGGCTGTCGCTATCAGTTTGTTACAAGCATCGTCTATAAAAGGGACCCTCCAAATACATGTTCTCTAAGCTT
The DNA here is from genome assembly GCA_006176705.1 of Cocos nucifera. Taxonomy (NCBI): domain Eukaryota; kingdom Viridiplantae; phylum Streptophyta; class Magnoliopsida; order Arecales; family Arecaceae; genus Cocos; species Cocos nucifera. The sequence goes on along the minus strand of QRFJ01001175.1, from coordinate 251,825 downwards.
CCTTCTCCTTCTTGATATCCTATAATTTTCTCTCCTGAGTACTCAAACTCTGTTGGCCAAAAGAGCTGACTTGATCGTTGGAGGGTTTTGCCAGAGCCAACCACCATGGGCTATGGATGGGACTTACCTTGCAAGTCACCGATAGCAATCTCGTCTTCTCCGACTTCGGTGCTCCTCCGATGGTGATCAGATTTTGTGCCAATAGGTAGAAACCCTAAGTACTTAGAGCATGCATCACATTAGTTTTTTTTTTATTTTCTTTTTAGTGATTGCTGAAAGTAAGGTAAGATTTTCAGAATCCAATTAGTTGCATGCATTTAGTTTAAATTACATAGAACCCCTTGCTTGAAAAATTTTTTGTGCATATTTATATTAAACCAAATTAAGGACACAACCTATTAAATAAGATAAGGTGGAGATTTGATTATCCTTCCTTAGCCCATAAACAACCAACTAGCATCCTGCATTGACCTAAGCCTTTAATTTTAAAATCAATTAGGCATCGGCCTTATGAACTCGAGCTCATTAGGATAAAAAATCATAAATGTTAGACTGAGTTAGGATTAGTTAGTTTGATTGGTGTCTAAGATAAGTGGTTTAAGGATAACTGGATCCGAAGGAAGGTGGTTTATAATTGATTTCGTTAGTTTTCCTGGCCAAGCACAATTGGTGTCTAAGACATGCAATAATGGGACTCCCACCATTCTTATACTTACCTTTCCAGTTGATTAGCTGATCTTGTACTTAGAGGGCTTGAAGGTGATCTTGGCAATTAGGAGCTGTCAAGATCCAGAAAAATCCTTAGTTAGGATTATTTGCCTAACTTGATTGCTAATAAAAATATTAAATCTAATTAAAACTAATCTTCGCTCTCTTCTTATCTCTAGGATTCTTTAGGACATCTTCTTTAGAACTCTTTTTTTTCTTCTTCTTTTCTCCTCTTCTCTTTCAAAAAAATAAAATAAAAGTAAAAAAATTAATAATCAAATAATAAAAATAATTAAAAATAGTAAAAATAATTAAAAATTTTAATAAACAAAAATTTTTAAAAATAAATAATAAATAAATAAAATTATAACAAAATAATAAATTCTTTAAAAATTTATTAATTTTTTTAAAAATAAAGTAATAATATAATAATAATAAATAAATAAATTTTAAAAAATTCTTTAAAATATCTAAAAAATAATAAATAATAATAATAAATTTAAAAAATAATAAAATAATAAAATAATAAAAAATAAAAAAAGCTAAAAAGTTTTGAACTATACATTAGGGTTGCACTAGTACATGTACGATATGAGATCACTTTACTCAACCTAGTTGAACCCAACCATAAAATTGAATAGCTGAACCATATTAAACCAAATAATCAAATGGCTAAAAATTTTAGAGAACCACCTAGGCAGATAAAGAAATATTTTATTTCTTCTATCTATAATCCATCAACTTGTATCTAATTACTTGATATTCATGCTACCCACTATGAGATCAAGCCGACCATAATCCAAATGCTCCCATCTTTCTATGGGAACATCAATAAAGACCATAATAAGCTTCTGGATGAATTTTAGAAATCTACTCTATCATGGGAATTCAAAATTTAACTGAGGATGCTCTTAGATAAATTTTATTCTTCTTTTTAATAGAAGATAAAGCCAAGTACTAGCTTGTCACAATTGAGAGACTAATCCAAACTTAGGTTGAATTACAACATGAATTTCTTAAGAATTTTTTTTCATAGGCTGAATCTATTAGATGTGTGCCCTAAAAGTCAGATTGGCTAATACATGTAATACACTTCTAAAGGCAATTTTATAATTTTGACTATAAATTAATAAAAAAATTATTTTCTATCATAGTGTGTATTTAAAGTGTATGTGATACATCCTTTGAGTTAATGGTAATGACAATTCATATTTTCAAAGAGTTAAAAATTTAAGACATGAATTTTCATAATTAACTCATAAACTGCTTCCGACCATAAGATCATCATAAGGATGATGATTGATCCGGAAGATTGGTGTATGATCGCTTTCTTTGAGTAGATGAGTCTTGAGCCTACAGTATGGAGACATCGAAGCGAGAGTATAGGTACTTGTTAGAGAATGAGGGCACTGAGCATGACCACCTCGAGCACTCATAAGAAAGTCTACCTTTTCATCGATGACTGGCTCGATGTTGCAATAGTGTGTCTGATTTTTTGACCTAAGGTGCATCAACAATTTACCTTGAGGGTGTTATAGTTTGACTGTACTATAACTCAATCTCCTAGCTATTTAGAATCTTGAGGTGTATTTTGGCTATAGCATGTTCATTATAGGAATTGGATTGCACCAATAATGGATCTATCTATCTCGGTAGATGAGGAGTAGCCCTATCATGATCATGAGAATCGAGTCCATAAGCCCATGGCCATGGCAAAATGAAGATGATAGAGAGAGTTTCTACAGAGGGTTTCACATAGGACTCAAATCAAATGATTAATACATATGATGGATATTGGGTTTGACGAGTTTACCTTAACCCTAATCATGTCGGAGCTCAAGATAGAAGAACCCAATCACACAGATAGCTACACCAAGAGATTCACTTTTAGTTCTGATGGATTGCCACCATATACTACTAGGTGTCACTTATGGATTTTGGAGGCAATTAGAATGATTTTGATGATCGATCGTTCTAATTATATGAATCAAAAAAGTTCTGATCCATTGAAAGGTGTTTCGAGGATGTCGATGATGGAGATCATGACATGTCTTATTATCATACAGAATTAAACCTAACTGAATCATACAAATAAAGGTTTAGATTTGGATGTCATCAATTGAGTTAACCTAGTTCGACTGATTTGGATTAGATCCAATCAGGTTCAAGGTAATCGTGCTAGCACACGATTGAGCCTGACTTTCTCCTTCTGTAATCTTTCTGATTCATCGCAATTGAGTTGAATTTAATTTGACTTATTTCTATATCTTGAATGAGTTTATTTTCATTTGATTAGAACAAGTCTAGATCAGATAATTATGAAAATTAAATTTATTTCTAGTGCAATTGGACTAGGGTCAATAGTTGATCTAATTGAGATAATTGAGGGTCAGATGATTAGAGAATTTTAGAAATTTCTATAGAAATCATTTTGCTCCAATTTTTAGCTATGCGGTAGGGAACGAGCTATACTTTGGGTGTGCAAAATTATGTGATTTTTGGAGGTGTTCAGGCTAGATTTTGATAGAGTTTGAATTGGATCAAACTCTTGAGGGAAGAGTCCTAGACGCACATGGACTCTTCCTTATCCTTTCATGCGGCACCTTCTGGATAGATTTTTGGTGTCAAAACCATATGGGATATGGAGTTTTTCATGGAGATCAGGTTCAGGAGTCCTGGTGGTTAAATTAATAAGGTTTTTGGTGAAAAGGGACTCTTTATGGATCTATGTCTAGTATAAGAACTCTTCTCATGAAATTGCCAAAATGTAATTTATTTTTTCAAAACCTAAAGGAGCCTTCCCTTTGATATCCACACCCCCTCTATCCTCTCTCTCCCTCTCTTTAACATGCCTAAAATGTTAGGCACAAATCTAAGTTGAAGGTCCAAGATTTTTGGCATAAGATTCAGTATCTATGCGACGATGTTCGTAAGACGAACAGGCTGCCCTCAGAAGTTATTTTGAAGGCTTTTTAAATTAGATCCAGATTTAATTTTTGAAAAAAGATTCATGAGGATAAGATGTTCTGATCCTACCTATGTGGATATCAGTAGAGACCAAGTGCACGCATGGCTCTTTCTAGAACCTTAGGAATCAATAGGATCATCGTATGGTAATTAGATTACCAAATTAGGTACTTGTAATTATATTTGATTTAATTTTATTTTTAACTTTTAATATTAGATCTCTATGATTAGATCTATGAAGTTTTAGATTTGATTTATATTTTAGAAAAAAAATTTTGAAATATTTCTTCAGATCCAATCAAATCTGAACGATCTAGTGCGAAGAAAATAGATTTTTCCTTCAATTGGCATCAGAGCCGGGTTGTAGTTCTTTGGATCTATTTTAGATCTAATTTTATTTTTATTTTTTATTTAATATTAAAAAGTTTTAAATATCACATCAAATGTGATTAGATCTAAAATTAGAAAACTAAAATTAAATCATTTTGATCTAATATGCATGTGATGCATGACTAGACTGAAAATAGAATAGTTCTATGTGTAGTCTAGTATAATCATATTATTAATTTGATTAAATATAATTTTAGATCTATTTAATTTTTATTTTTTTGATGTTATAATTGTTATAATCAGATTTTAAAAATAAAAAATAAAGTTTTTAATTTTTAATTTATTCATATGTGATATGAAAAGATGCATGTTTAGACTAGTTGTAGAATAATTCTACAAATTATCTAGAATAGTTTTATTTTGATATGATCAAATTTAAATCTATTTTTTAGATATTATATATAATATTTTAGATCCAAAAAACATGCATGTTTAATTTAGTGATGATACATGAGATGTATGCAAAGCTTGTATTAGTTAGATCATTAATTATATATGTGATATATGATCTAGATCTAACTAATTTTGTAGTTTCAATTATATTTTTGATTAAGGTGTTTTTCTTGACCGTCCGATCATAAGGACAAAGTAGGGTTTAAAGACCCTCTTCTTCCATTCAATGGGATGTTCTTATGACATGTAGGGGTGCTGCACGTTCATCCTTAATAAAAAATCAGAACTTATTTTTCTGCAAAATCTTAGATCCTAAAACCCTAAGATTTTGAACATATTTTTTTGTTTATGAACCCAAATTTTATTAAGAATTAAGATTATGAAACTTATTAGGTCTAAAATTAAGAATTTTCAAATCTAAGATATTTTCATAAAATTAGATTTGGATTTCGGTAGCATAATTAGGTCTGCGGTTGATCAAACCGAATCAAGAGTTGGTTAGGTGGGATCAAGAGTGCTTAGAATTGACTAGCCTAATAGTTGTAAGTTTGGATCATGGTCGACTCACAGCCATATGTGATCGATTTAATTAAGACCTCATTTGGCTCTACGATTTGAGCCTGGATTGTAGGCTAACCCAATTGATTTTGATTCAATAATTTGGTGTCTAAGGTAAGTTTGGCAGATATGATCGATTGATTTTTAATTGGGAGCTACTCGATCTGAATGCATTCTTATTGAGTTAATGGCATATCCCTTCCATCGGTCTCACTTACCTGGCCATTTATGTCGATCCAATTCTAATTTTAGGTGGTTAACAATTCGAGCTAACCCATGCCACTAGGCTTGTCATAACCATTATGGCTAAGTCAGTCAAGTTTAAAGATACCTAAATTAAATCCTTTTAAGAAAATATTAAGTCTAAGATCTTCCACTATTGTAGATGTGTGGACCCTTCTCGGGGTTGATTGTTCTCAGTTGGTTATAGTGGTTCAGTTGCATCGAAAAGACGTAACCATGTCTATTAGGAATTGGATGCTACGGATTGGAGGATGGATTGGGCTCAATATTCTGGATATGGTGAGGGACCCAATCAGAAATTTAATTTATGCAAATTATGGGTCTAACTTAACTAAGGAGTGGATTAATATTTCAGACACGATGAGATTCAAGAATTAGAGATCAAGTTAGGATGCACCATGATTAGAGAATCATTGGATAAGAGTTATCCACTCATCGATTGAGCCATCACCAATAACTGTTAGGTGAGGTGGTGAGCCAGTGAGTGGGACCACACCATCCACTAGAAATCAATTGATCGTGAAGATTTTTGCATCTCTACCTAGAATGTGTAGGGATCCGAAAAAATAGTGAAAGCCTAATTTATTTTTAAAAAAATAAAATTTTTAAATAAATTGATTAAGTATAATTATAAAATCTAACTAAAAACTTTGACTCTCTATAGAAAAATATCTGCGTCCAACCCACTAGCCCGTATCCTAGACATCCATTGACTGATCGGACCTAACTTCAAGGATTGGCTTTGGAATTTCAAAATTATTTTGGATTTTGAGAAGTTAACTCATGTGTTGGAATAGGACCCTCCCACTTTACATGCCCGTCTATCCGCTGATCAGAGAGCGTCTCTAGAGAAGTGGACAAATAATGATAATAAAGTCAGATATTACATGTTAGACTCAATGTTTGATGAGCTCTAGCACTAACATGAAGACATTAAGACTAGCCGCCAAATATTGGCTCACCTGCAAGAGTTGTTTAATGAATAAAGTCGCGCAGCCAAATATCAAGTCACTAGAAGACTTCTTAAGGCTCAATTGTATGATGGGCAGTCGATCCAAGTTCATTGTCTGATAATGATCAAGGAATTAGAAGAGCTTGAAAAGCTCGGTGTCAAGTTGGACAAGAATTTATAAATTGATATAATTCTGCAATTGTTGAGTAATCCGTATAGGCAGTTCGTCATGAACTACCACATGCATAAACTATAGAATACTCTGGCAGAACTTATGTATATGCTGGTTACTGCTGAGCTTACTATGAAAGATTCTAAAGGCTTAGTACATGCTGTAGAGCGGACTTCTTCCAAGAGAAAGTCTTTTGGAAATAAGAAGAAGTCTGTGAAGAAGTAGAAGTTGGATGGTGGAAGGAAGAAGAAGGTAGAGTCGAAGAAGAAGGCCGCTGACAAAGAAAAATATTTCCATTGCAACACAAACATATATTGAAAGTGGAACTGCCCCTTGTATCTGGCTAGCCTGAAGAAAAAGGAGGCAGGTCCATCTGAAGGTATGCTCGTTGTAGAATCTAACCTTTCGATTTTTTCTGCATCTAGTTGGATGTTTGACTTTGGTTCCAGTGATCACTTATGCACTTCTATGCAGGGTCTTGAGGCTAGCAGGAGGCTGAGGGATGGTGAGATGATCCCATGCATCGAGAATGGAGCAAGAGTTTCTGCAGTGGCCATGGAAACCTGCCTTCTGTGATTACCGTTAGGATTAGATTTAGTTCTTAGAGACTATTTTTATATGCCTACAGGAAGCAAGAATTTGATTTTTATTTCATGTTTAGTATAGGAAGGTTATGTAATTTGTTTTCTTAAAGACCATTGTAATATTCTTTATGAAAGAAATAAAATTGCAAGTGGTTTCCTTATAAATGGTCTCTACCAGTTACATATTGATATTTCTATTTTCAATATCGAGCAAAACGTGAATGCCATAGGATCAAAATGACCTAGAGATAGTTTAAATGATAGATATCTATGGCACCTAAGGCTTGGTCATATAGCAGAAGATAGGGTTAACAAATTGGAGAAATTCGGGCTATTGAGTTTGTTGACTTCCAAGTCATATCTGATTTGTAAATCATGTAAGAAATTATGGAGGATTTAAGCATGCATTTTTGAAATTTTTTTGAACAAAAATGCAGCAAAAGTAAATATTAATCTAAAATTAATACTATGCATGCATTGATCATATCAAATAAACCCTACTTAGGATCTAAACATGCTAATATGTGATAGAAAAATAAAATGCATTCGATCAGCAAATCGAATCTACTGACTGATATAAGTTCAGAACTTGATACCATTCTATAGGTAGCTGATCTCCATGATCTAAATCTATCAAAAGAAGCTATGGTGTTATGCTACAGCTGCACACTAGTTCGACCTCAATGGATGGTCCACATGGAGCTTCTGGTCCCAACCAACTCCACTGGAGTGCTAGCTCCTCGCCGGGGCCTTCGACGGCTGATCATGATCGATCTGATCAATCATATACTTTCTAATTTTTTAAATACTCTAAAAAATCAAAACATAAGTATTGGAGGATGATGAAGAGGTGTTTCAAATTTGGTGGTGATCCGATGCTCACCGCACTCGATCTCTCCACCCGAATCAATATTCCCAAAACTAGGGTTTCACTTGGCCCAAAAACCCTGACACACTAAAAATCTGATCACACCCTCTCTGTGTGAATTTTTTCTATGAAACAAGTTTTTATGGAAATACAACTTTTATATCTATAAACCTTGTTTAGATCATATCTAAAAATTAGGTTTTCATAGAGGTGAAAATCAAAAGAGAAGAGAGGCATAATGGAAAAGTAAAGTGCTATAGGACCCAACTAACCTTCACTCCAAGATTTTTTTCACCTAAAACTAATACCCAATTACTCTAAAATTTTTATCTCATAATTCTACTCTCTTCTTTTGCATGGACAAAAATTCTAATAATTTATTGACGTGAATACCATGGGAAAAGTGCATGGAGAAAGATAAGGGTTGAGTGGTTGGAAGGTTTTAACCCCTCACTTAATTTCAAAAATTAAATGAGCCTCTTGTCTTTATCCAATGCCTCCTCCCATGTGTTTAATAGGTAGAAGGACTCTCCTTCTACGTCTGCATATTTTTATTTCTCCAAAAATGTTCGACAAATAAAAGGGAGGGCATGGGAAGTAGATGAAGTTGGATTGGTTCCAACCTCCAACAAACTGAGTTGAATTAAAAACTCAACTTACTTTGAACCGATCCAACCCTTGGACCAAGTCAAAAGCAGATAAGAGAGGGGGTGTAGAAACCTTATGGGTAAGAGAAAAGTTATGTACAAAAAATTTTGGGCATGGAACAAGAGTGAAAAAGTCTAAAATGGTGGGCGCATGGGAGAGTTTGAATTCAAACTTCATTTGACATGATCCTAATTGGTTTCAACCAAATCAATTAATCTAGACCAAATTAGATCAGGTTAAACCCAACCAAATTAAGGTTAGCATAATCAAATAAAATCCTAATCAAATTAAAAATTAATAAAGTCCAAGTTTTGATCAATCAGGATCAAAACTCCTATAGCGATTAGGTCATCTCATGAACTGATTGGGTCAAACCCAATTGAATCAAATTCAATCAAACTTGATCAAATCCTCATCACTCAATCAAATTAATCTAATCAATAATTGAATTAAAAATTATTCTTTCAAAAATATCTGAATTCAAATCGGATGGGTTACCGAATAATAGAGTCCCATCAACATGAAACTCCCGAAGAGTCCCAACGCACTGGGACTCTTGAACCCAGTGTCCTAAATGAATGAAACTCATGATCTTAGAGTCCCAGACCAATGGGACTCCTAATCAGAGAGTTCTAGATGAGTAGAACTTAGAGTCTCAGTCTACTGGGACTCTTGGTTATAGAGATCCGTCCAGTGGAACTCTTCACCATAATGTGCTAGGTCATCAAGACTCATTATCAGCCATCAAATCAAGTAGGAACTCCTTATGTGTGTGATCTCATTGGTTCGAATCCTAAGTCGATAGTATAGGAACTAATTTTTTGTACCAATCAATGTGACCATCTAGCAATGGTATCCGATGTTCGGTTAGATCGAAAAGTCGCAAAGCAACAATGATGAACTTGTGGAATATGGTTACCGTATAATTCATCCCCTTGATCATGATGCTTAAAAGGATGATCTAGGGTTTACTATCAAGCCCATAATTCATCCACATTATATTTCAAAATTTAGCATCCATCATATGGACTACCCTGGTCGAGGATTTGCTAAATTGAAATTCAGCGATGCAGTTGCTCCAACACTTGGAGGGATCAATCCCATCTTGACCCACACATCGATAAGCCAAGTACTTGACTGCACCCAGTAGCCTTCCATCATTGAATTAGAAATTTAGGTAGTTCGATACCTAAGTACAGTGAGTTGCTTGCAAGTCACCATGGTGGTGTCAGGTCTAAGGGACACTTATACCCATATTCTTCAGAGCTAATCTTGATAGAAGAAAAGCTCCGAAGTTGGTCACGTTCAGTGCAGATGTTGAAGGTAAAGTCTGGTTTTTTGGACTAGGTTCGTTCAGATTTGATCAGAAAAAGAGATATATTCTAAATTTTTTTTTTCTTTTTAATCTAGATCAGATCTGAGATGTTCCAGATCTGATTCTTATTATTTTAATAATTAAAATAAAATTAGATAAATTAAATCAAATTTAATTTACCTTGAAGTGGGTAATCCTATTATCCGATGATGATCCTGTGAGCAGCGAAAGGTTCTGGATCTAGCCATGCACGTGCCTAGCCTCTACCGATATCCACTTGGGCTAGATCTAGAGATCCTCTTCTTCTCCATCATGTCTCCAAAAATTAAATCTGGATCTGATCTGAAGGATCTTCAAAACTTCTTTTGAAGATCAGCGGTTGTCCTTTGCAGCAGCGCAGCCTTCTAGCTTTCAGTCGCCTTTCTCTCGTCTGAATTGCACCATCCAAGATCCAAAACTCCTTTTAGATATGGAGAGGAGAGGGAGAAGGTGGGTTAGGTGTGGAGGAGGAGAGGAGAAGTAGCCTTGGGGCATGGAGAATTGTTATGCTCTTTGAGTTGGGCGTAGGGTCTTATTTATAGACTAAGCGTGATCCAACTCCTCTTCTTCCTAACCAATCACAACCCTTTGTCAAATTAGATCTAAATCTAATTGGTGGGAATAGAGTCCTTGGATTCCTCCTTAGATGGCACCTAAGAGCGGTCAAAGTTGGTTCTTAGGAGAACTCTAATCGAATCCAAAAAGGAGATGGAGTCCCAGTCCAACAGGGACTCCTGGGCGCCTCCAACTTGGGCACACGCCAAGGGTGGCGTGCGCCCTCCTCCTTGCCAGGTTCTAGGCAGGGGGACAGGCCCCCACCAGCTCTCCAATAGGTGTGTGACACATGGACAAAAGTCAAAGTGTCAATGGTCAATATTTGACCAGTCAAAGGTCAACTTTTGACCAAAGTCAAAGGACGAGAAATGATAGGTGACCAAAAATGGCAGGTAATATCTTACAAAATAAGACAACCATTTTTGACTTGGACAAGCTCTAGTCAGACAAAGTGAAGGCCTCTAAATGAGCACAAACTCCTTTGGCTCAGTCAGGACAACTATTTATGATAGTGAAAAGAAGAACGTTAGGTTCAATCGAGTGCTAGCACGATTTCCTTGAACCTAATTGAATCTCATTCAGATCAATTGAACTGAATTAGTTCAATTGATGATCACCAGATTCAAACCTTATTTGTGTGACCTAGTTAGGTTCTGTTCTATATAGTAATGGGATATGTCATGATCTCTATCATCGACATCATCGAAACTCCTTTCGATAGATCAAAATTCTTCAGATTTGAACAGCTAGAATGATCGATCATCTAAATCATTCTAATTGCTCTCAAAATCAACCAGTGACACCTAGCAGTATATGGTGGCAACCCATCAGAGCTGAATGCGAACCTCTTGGTGCAGCTACCTGTGTGATTAAGTTCTTCTATCTTGAGCCTCGATCAGATTAGGGTTAAGGTGAACTCATCAAACCCTAGTCTCTGTCATATGATGTTACCATTCGATTCAAGTCCAATGTGAAAATCTAAATAGAAACTCTTTCTATTATTTCACTCTGCCATGGCCATGGGCTTCAGGACTTCATTGTCATAATCAAATAAGAAAAAATTGTAAGATGTTATCATATTATTACCTTGCCCAGTAACCACTTACTTCTTCCTCGACCTGTTCGGGTCCAGGGAGGCAATATACAGAGGATAGTTTCTTTTCCAATGCCCCTACTTCTTGCAGAAGAAGCACTCTGCCTGGCTCTAGTAAGGCTTGCACTTCTTGGTCCAACCCTATGTAGTCATCTTGGTGTTTGGCTGCCTTCTTGTTCTCCTTCTTCTTATTCTTCTTCCCTTTCTTAAAGAGTCGATGACCAGAAGAAGACATTCCCACTATATTCACCATTTCCTTCTGGAGTTCGTGATCCTTCTCAAAATTCTGCATTAACCCCAACAATTCATAGTAGTTGGCTGTAGGCTTTATAATTCTAAAATGAATTAGGATGGGAAGGAAGGACTTGGGCAAAAAATTAAGGATCACATCCTTATCGAGCTACTCATGCAGAAAAAAGCCGAGCTTGCTAAGGCGCTCAATCATCTCGATCATGTACAATACATGATCAATGACTGAGGCCCCATTTTTCATCCGAGCATTGAAAATAGCACAACTTATTTTGTGCTTTTCAACATCGTCAGACGTGCAAAAGGAATTATTCAATATTTGAAGCATCTCCTATGGTTGGGCATTTTCAAACCTATGGCTGAACTCGTCATTCATTGTTGCTAGCATTATACACCAAATAGTGGTACAGTCATTGAGCCACTTCTGATAAGTATCTTGGATTGCTCCTCTAGCATTCAGAGCTAGCTCCTCAGGTGTAGGATCCGTTATGACATAAAGGATCCGCTCATGCTCCAGGATGATTTTCAACTTATGATACCAACTATCATAGTTGGATCCCATTAATTTGTCATTGTCTAACAATGATCGGAGCAACAGGTTAGTGGCCATTTCTGCATAATAAGAAAAATCAAACCTAATTAATATATGAATCAATTATCCTAAAGACTTGGGTTTCGGTTTAACGATTCTCCCACTATTTTATATGAATTGATAGCATCTACCTCTAATTCAAGGAATTACTTTAATTCCTTAGTGGGTACTAGAATGCACATAGTCTACACACGAGCCTAACTTTGGTTGGTCAAACTATGTGCACCTATGGGTTGGATCAAAATCAATTGCTTCTCTAAATAATTTCTAGTAATATTAATTTTACCTCAAAGACCTAATCAGTAGGTTTTGGCCTCCAGTGAAAAACTTCGATTAGATCAAACCATTAACATGACCACATTTAGTCTTATCTAACCAATAAATGATCAGACCCGACTTTGGTCGGCCAACCTAACCACCATCAGAAAGACTTAACCAAATCATTATTTTATGAATGATAATTTTATTAGTCAATAAGCACCAAGCCTTTGGGGCTTCAGTGAATATCAAATTAATGAACCTATTATCACTCAACCTAATGGGAGGCTATGATTTAGTTATCTATATAACTATTTTATTTTTAAGGATCTAATAATTTTAGACAATTTAGTTAACATATTATTGACCCTAAATTAATTTTGATGATAATAAAAGTATTTGAGTATAAATTGTTATATTACTAACATTATTTGTGAGGATGTGTAGTTGTAAATATCAAGTGCTCACAAACACCAAGTATTCCCAATCATCAGCTATTCAAGATTTTAGAGAGGATATTTTAAATTAGAATCATCTTTCAAGAGATTTTAATTAAGGATAAATCAAGGTAAAAAGCCAAATCTAACCTACAAAGCAAATTGGAGAAGAAAGGGTCATAAACAGTGTTTGGCATGCCTGGCATGCAAACTAGGCCGACCCAGTCTGAGGCTAAGCCATCCTAGTCTCAGTGGAAGCAAAAGACTGAAAGGTAAAATTTTTTTTGATCCAGGGGACTGAGCCGACCTAGCTGAAAACTGAGTCGACCCAGTGAAACTAGACCGACCCAGTCATAAAGTGAGCCATCCTAGTCTTAGACAATAGAAGAAGATAGAAATAGTATTTTGAGATTTCTAAGATCAACCCAACTAAAAATTGAGCTGACCTAGTTTGGACTGAGCCAACCCAGTTTAAAACTGAGCCAGCCCAGTGATTGTAATGGCTAGTTTCTAGTTCTACAGCTTTTTCACTCCATACATCCTCCAATGGCTATTTTGAACTTTTTAATAGCTAGATCACTTTCAGAAGTCTATGATGATGACTTGTAATGGTGGAAAATGAAAGGGATACTTAAAAAAATACTTGAGACATGAAAAATAACTTTTGAACATACAAGAGAGAGCGTCCAAGCAGATTTTCAATCCTTCAAGTGTGTGAGCTCAGTAGTGAAAAAAAAGGAGTGCTTTTTAGTGTTATCCTTGTCCTTCCAATATCCTCAATCAGAGAAAAGTTAGGTCATCACCATTGAAGATCAACTCCTACTTCTTTTAAGCTTTCAAGAGAAGAAATCAAGCCTATAAGCCAAGCTTCCAGATTTTCTTCTCCTAAGCTTCAAGAGTTTGCTTTTATTTTATTTACTATATTACTTATTTTTTATTTCAAATTTCTTGGGGTGAGAAACTTGGGTTGGTCCAAGCCTAGAGTTGGACATTGTATGGTTGTGATTGGTAAGCCAAAGTGAAAACCAATCGGGGTTGATTATTAGCCCAAAAAAACAATCATTTTATGGTTGTAGTTAGTGAGCCAAGGTCAAAACCAACTAGATTGGATTGTGAATCGAAGTAAAACAATCGGTCTGTAATCAAGCTTAGTGATTATAGTTGAATTCTTAAGTGATTTACTTATGGAGTAGACGTAGGTGCTAAGTTTGGTATCGAACCACTATAAAATCATGGTATTTGTTATTGCATATTATTGTTCTATTGATTTTCTTCACTATACATTACATAGCTTATTTGTTGGCATTTAATTAGATCAGTCCACTTACATCATAAGCTTAAAATTTAAAATATCCAATTCATCCCCCCTCTTGGGTAGTCATACTTAGGCAATAAATGGTATCAGAGTGGGTGCTTTAATATTAGTTGTTGATCAAGCTATCAAAGAGCTAAAGATCATATGGCAATCTCAATTGGATCTCCATTGGTTGAGGGGAAATCAACCAATAGACCTCCACTGTTCAATAGAACTAATTATATATATTGGAAAACATGAATGAGGATATTCATCCAAGCATAAGACTATGACATGCAGAATATCATAGTGGTAGGACCTCACACAACAACAATTATTGTCGATGGAGTTTCCATCCCAAAACCTAAAAAGGATTGGGATGAACATGACAAAAAAAAAGGCTCAACTTAACGCCAAAGCAATGAATGTTCTATATTGTGCTTTAATGCTAATGAGTTCAATAAGATATCAACATGTTCATCTGCCAAAAAAATTTGGAATAGACTTGAAGTCACCCATCAGGGAACTAATCAAGTTAAGAAATCTAAGATAAATATGTTGGTACATAAGTATGAGCTATTTAAAATGGAACCACATGAAAACATTACTGAAATGTTCATTAGGTTCACTGGTATTTTGAATGATTTGAAAATTCTTGGAAGAGATTATGCTAACAGCGATGTTGTGCGTAAAATTCTTAGGTCTTTTTGCTGAAGAATTGGGTGCTAAAGATGACTGCCATTCAAGAGATGAAAGACTTAAGCACTCTAGCATTAGAAGAATTAATTGGGTCACTCATGACCCATGAGCTGAACATGAACCAAGGAAGAGAAGAGGAAGTAAAGAAAAAGAAAAGCATTGCACTTAAAACTGCTGCCATCCATATGGAAGAAAGTGATTTCGAAAAGATTTCAGAAGATGATGAGGAGATGGCCATGATAGCTAAAAGATTCAAGAAATTAATGAGAAGAAGGAAGAGATTTGAACCTAAGAAAAAGTTTAACAAGGGAGAAGGTAGCAAAGAGAAAGAAAAAGAGAAAGAACAACCACCTTTTTGCTATGAGTGCAAAAGGCCCGGACACTTTCGGATGGATTGTCCAATGTTAAAGAAAAGCTCCAAGAAAATGAAGAAGAAAGCATACAAAGCCACATGGAGCAATGATGAAGACTTTTCCTCAAGTGAGGAAGAATATCAAAGAGAAGAAAAGGCAAACCTTTGTCTTATGGAATATAGTGATGATGAGATAAATGATAATACTTCAATTTTCAATTTTACTTTTGAAGAATTGTATGATGCTTTCAATGACTTAGTTAATGACTTTAAAAAGCTATTACATAAGAATAAGAAACTAAAGAAAGAGAATCAATCCTTAAGTAAAGATAAATTTCAAATAGAAGAAAATATGAAGAATTTACAAACTAATCTAGATGAATCAAATGATAAGATTATATCTTTACAAGATGAATTGGTAAGATTAAGATCCATAGTAGATGGATATATGCAAAGCTCTAAAAATCTGCAAGCAATAATTGAAAATCAAAAGATGGTTCTTGATAAAATTGGTATAGGGTATGATACGTCAAGAAAACAAAAGTCATTGAAAAATATATATGCAAAATCTCAAAATTATGGTAGAAGAATTTCATGTTACAAATGTAATAAAATTGGATATAAATTTATTAAATACAAAATTTTTAATTCAAGCAAAACAAAAATAAAACAAGTTTGGGTTCTAAAAGGAACCATTTGTGCTAACCCTAAAGGACCCAAGTTAGCTTGGGTACCTAAGTTTGCTTCATTACTTGTGTAGGTGTGCTTGGCATCCATAAGAGCTAAAAGTAGATGGTACCTTGATAGCAGATGCTTGAGACACATGACAGAAGAAAAATCATAATTTATCTCTCTTGAAGCTAAAGATGGAGGTGTTGTAATTTTGGAGACAACAATAAAGAAAAAGTCATTGGTCTCGGTAATATTTTGATAACACCCTCTACTAGCATAGAAGATGTCTTATATGTTGAAGGACTAATGCATAACTTACTTAGTATAAGTTAACTTTGTGATAAGAGCTTTAATATTTCATTCAAATCATCTCATTGCATTGTAACTAGCTCTATAGATGAAAGCATTAAATTCATAGGAAAAAGCCACGGAAATGTTTACATTGTTGATCTTGATGAGCTTAAAAATGAGAATTTTGATTGTCTTGTTGCTATGAATGCTAAACTAAATGAATCAAGTAGGATTTGGCATAATAGATTAGACCATTCATGTATGGACTCACTAGCAAGATTACTTAAACTTGATTTAGTAAAGGGTTTGCCCAAAATCAATTTTGAAAAGGATAAAATTTGTAAAGCATGCCAACTTGGTAAACAAATGAAATCATCTTTCAAATACAAAAATATTGTTTCTATTAGATATATGTGCCCTAGAAGCCAGAATTGGCTAACACTTGTAATACACTTCTAGGGGCAAAATTGTAATTTTGACTATAATTAATAAAATGGGTTATTTTCTATCACACCTGTGTATTTAGTGTCTGTGATACATCCTTTGAGTTAATGCTAATGATAATTCATATTTTCAAGAGTTGAAAATTTAAGACATGAATAATCATTATTAACTCATAAACAGCTCCCGACCATAGGATCATCACGAGGATGGTGATTGATCCGGAAGGTTGGTGTACGATCGCTTCTCTTTAGTAGATGAGTCTTGAGTCTACGGTGTGGAGACACCGGAGCGAGAGTACAGGTACTCGTTAGAGAACGAGGGCACTGAGCGTGACCACCTCGAGTAGTCATTAGGAAGTCTACCTTCTCGTCAATGACTGACTCGATGCTGCAGTAGTGTGTCTGGTTCTTTGACCTGAGATGCATCGGCAGTTCACCTTGAGGGTGTTATAGTTTGACTACACCATTACTCGGTCTCCTAGCCATATGGAATCCTGAGGTGTATGTTGGCTATAGCATGTTCATTGTAGGAACTGGATTGCATCAAGATGGGAATCTATCTACCTCGGTGGATAGAGGAGCAACCCTATGATAATCATGAGAATCAAGTCCATGAAGCCCATGGCCATGCAGAGTGAAATAATAGAAAGAGTTTCTATTTAGATTTTCACATTGGACTCGAATCGAATGATTATATCATATGACAGAGACTAGGGTTTGACGAGTTTACCTTAACCCTAATCTGATCGGGGCTCAAGATAGAAGAACTTAATCTACAAGAGCAATCACAAGAGGTTCCATTCAGCTCTGATGGTTGCCACTATACTGCTAGGTGTCACTGGTGGATTTTGGGAGCAATTAGAATGATTTAGATGATCGATCATTCTAGCTGTTCGAATCAGAAGAGTTCTGATCCATCGAAAGAGTTTCGATGATGTCTATGATAGAGATCATGACATATCCCATTACCATACAGAACTGAACCTAACTTGGTCACACAAACAAGGGTTTGAATCTGGTGATCATCAATTGAACTGATCTAGTTCAATTGATCTGAATGAGATTCAATTAGGTTCAAGAAATCGTGCTAGAACTCGATTGAACCTAACGTTCTTCTTTTACTATCATAAATAATTGTCCTGTGAACCAAAGGAGTTTGTGCTCAATCAGAGGCCTTCATATGGTCTGACTGGAGGTTGTCCAAGTTAGAATAGGTTGTCTTATTTATAAGACATTACCTAGCATTTTTGGTCACCTGCCATTTCTTGTTCTTTGACTTTGGTAAAAGTCTACCTTTGACTGGTCAAAATTGACATTGATCCTTTGACTTTTGACCACATGTCATGCACCTATTGAGAGCTGGTGGGGTGTCCCCTGCCAGAACCTGGCAAGGAGAAGGGCACGCCCAAGGTGCGTGAGCCCAGTAGGAGGCGCTCTGAGTCCTTGTTGGACAAACTCACTCTCCTTTTGGATTCCAATAGAGTTTACTAAGAATCCAGTTTGACTGGTCTTAGGCACCCTCTAAGGAGGAATCCAGGGCTCTATTCCACCAATAGATTTAGATCTGATTTCACAAAGGTTGTGATTGGTTGAGGAAGGGAGTTGGATCACGAGTCTTATAATAAGACCCTGCGCCCAACTATTCGAATGCAATTAATTGAGACAACACCCCAAGCTGCCTCCTCCCTCCTCTCCATGCATACTCTCTCCCCTTGCTCTCCACGTCCAAAAGTGTTTTGGACTTTGTTTGGTGCGATTCAGATCAGAAAGGCGATCAAAAGCAAGAAGGCTGCGCTGCTGCAAAGGATGACTGCAGATCTTCAAAGAGTTTTGAAGATCCTCCAGATCAGATCAATCTATTTTTGAGTATTTATAGAGAAGAAAGTCGTCCAGATCCAACCCAGATGGATACGGTAAATCTCTCTCTTTTTC
>QRFJ01001175.1:158397-233096 GCA_006176705.1 Cocos nucifera | reverse complement strand
ACTCATCACCTCACCTAATAGTTATTGATGATGGATTAGCCAATGAGTGAACAACTCTTGTTCAATGATTCTCTAATCATGGTGCACCCAAACTTGGTCTCTAATTCATGAA
Organism: Cocos nucifera; assembly: GCA_006176705.1. Taxonomy (NCBI): domain Eukaryota; kingdom Viridiplantae; phylum Streptophyta; class Magnoliopsida; order Arecales; family Arecaceae; genus Cocos; species Cocos nucifera. The sequence goes on along the minus strand of QRFJ01001175.1, from coordinate 232,984 downwards.
TCTCACCGTATCCAAAATATTGATCCACTCCTTAGTTAAGTCAGACTCACCATTTGCATAGACTGGGTTCCTAATTGAGTCTCTCATCGTATCCGAAATATTGAGCCCAACTCATCCTCCAGCCCATAGCATCTAATGCCTAATAGACATGGTTGCATCTTTTCGATGCAATTGAGCCACTGTATCCAGCCGAGAACAATCAACCCCGGAAAGGGCCCACACGTCTACAATGGTGGAAGACCTCAGACTTAATCTTTTCTTAGGGAGAATTGATTTAGGTCTCATTAAACTAGACTTGTCATAGTCATAACAATTATGACTAACCTAGTGGCATGGGTTAGCTCGGATTATTGACCACCTCAGATCAGAACTGTATCAACAGTTATGGCCAAGCAAGTGAGATCGGTGGAAGGAATATGCCATTAACTCTACAAGAATGCATTCAGGTCGAGTAGCTTCTAATTAAAAACCAGTCGGTCGTATGTGCCAAACTTACCTTAGACACCAAATTATTGAGCCAAAACCAATTGGGTTAGCCTACAATCTAGACTCAAACCTCTGAGCCTAATTAGGTCTTGCTTGATCGTGACTCGATCTTGATCCAGACTTAATCCTATTAGGTCGGTCAATTTAAGCATTGTTGATCCCATCTAACCAACTCTTGATTCGGTTTGATCAATCGCTTAGACCTAATTGAGCTACTCAAGCCCAAATCCAGTATTATGAATATGTCTTAGATCTAAAATTCTCAATTTTAGACCTAATTGATATTCCATAATCTTAATTTTTAATTAAGTAGGGTTCATAAACAAAATATGCACAATAAATCCTAGGGTTTCAGGATCTAGGATTTTGTAGAAAGTAAGTTTTGGATTTCTGATTAAGGACAAACACGCAGCACCCCTACACATCATAAGAACACCCCATCGAATGGGAAGAGAGGGCCTTTAAGCCCTTCTTCATTCTTATGATCGGACAGCCAAGAGGAATGCCTTAATCAGGAACATGCAATACTACAAAATAGTTTTAGATCTATATCATATATCTCATATATAAATCAAATCTAATCATGGCATATTTTGCATACATCTCATGTATCTGAATCATGCATATTTTCAGATCTAAATTATCTCATAATAATCTAAAAAATTAGATTTAAATTGATTAATCAAAATAAATTCTAATCTAGACAACTATGTAGAACTATTCTACAACTAGTCTAGACATGCATCAATCATATCTCATATGATGTTAAAATTAAATAATTTTATTTGCTATTTTTTAGATGTTATTATAACACTTATAATATCAAAAAATAGTAAATAAAAGGATCTAAAATATGATTTAATCAGATTAAATCAAAAACATGCAAGACTATTCTATAGAACTATTCTATTTTAGAACTAGTCATGCATATTTCCTAATCTTAGATCCAAATCATTTAATTTTAATTTTTTCTGATTTCAGATCTGATCACATCTCATGTGAAGTTTGAAATCACTTATTTTCTAATTAAAATAAATTTGAAATCAGATCTAAATAATTTAGAACCTTGGCTCTGATACCAGTTGAAGGGAAATCCTGATTTTTTGGTCCAGGTTCGTTCAGATCTAATCAGATCAAGAGATATATTTTAAATTTTTTTTCTTTGATCTATATCAGATTTGGGATGTTTCAGATCTGATTCTTATTATTTTAATAAATAAAATAAAATAAGAATAAATTAAATCAAATTTAATTTACCTGATTTGGGTAATCCAATTATCCGTTGATGATCCTATATACAGCGGAAGGTTCTAGATCTAGCCACGTAAGTGCCTGGTCTCTATCAATATCCACTTGGGCTTGATCTGGAGATCCACTTTTTCTCTATCACATCTCCAAAAATTAGATCTGGATCTGATCTGGAGGATCTTCAAACTTCTTTTGAAGATCAGCAGTCGTCCTTTGCAGCAGTGCAGCCTTCTAGCTTTCAATCGCCTTTCTTTGATCTGAATAGCACCAACCAAAAATCCAAAACTCCTTTTGGACGTGGAGAGGAGAGGGAGAAGGTGGTTTGGCATGGAGGAAGAGGGGAGAGGCAGCCTTGGGGCATGGGAATTGTGATTCCTTTCAATCACTTCTAATCACAATCTGTGTTGGGCGCAGGGTCTTATTTATAGACTATCTATAATTCAACTTCTTTTCTTCCCAACGAATCACAACTCTTTATGAAATTAGATCTAAATTTGATTGATGGGAATAGAGTCCCCTAGATTCCTCCTTAGAGGGTGCCTAAGACCAGTCAAAGTTGGTTCTTAGGAGAACTCTAATTGGAATCCAAAAAGGAGATGGAGTCCTTGTCCAACAAGGACTCCTAGGCGCCTCCAACTTGGGCACATGCCTAGGGTGGCATGCACCCTCCTCCTTGCTAGGTTCTGGCAGGGGGACAAGCCCCCACCAGCTCTCCAATAGGTGCGTGACATGTGGTCAAAAGTCAAAGTATCAATGGTCAACATTTGACCAGTCAAAGGTAGACTTTTGACCAAAGTCAAAGAACAAGAAATGGCAGGTGACCAAAAATGGCAGGTAATGTCTTACAAAATAAGACAACCTTTTCTGACTTGGACAACCTCCAGTCAGACCATATGAAGGCCTCTAATTGAGCACAAACTCCTTTGGCTCAGTCAGGACAACTTATTTATGATAGCAAAAGAAGAACGTTAGGTTCAATCGAGTGCTAGCACGATTTCCTTGAACCTAATTGAATCTCATTCAGATCAATTGAACTGGATCAGTTCAATTGATGATCACCAGATTCAAACCCTTGTTTGTGTGACCTAGTTAGGTTCAGTTCTATATGGTAATGGGATATGTCATGATCTCTATCATCGACATCATCGAAACTCCTTTCGATGGATCAGAACTCTTCTGATTCGAACAGCTAGAATGATCGATCATCTAAATCATTCTAATTGCTCCCAAAATCCACCAGTGACACCTAGCAGTATATGGTGGCAACCCATCAGAGCTGAATGCGAACCTCTTGGTGCAGCTATCTGTGTGATTAAGTTCTTCTATCTTGAGCCCCGATCAGATTAGGGTTAAGGTGAACTCGTCAAACCCTATTTTCTGTCATATGATGTAATCATTCGATTCCGAGTCCGATGTGAAAATCTAAATAGAAACTCTTTCTATTATTTCACTCTACCATGGCCATGGACTTCTGGACTTGATTCTCATGATTATCATAGGGCTGCTCCTCTACCACCGAGGTAGATAGATTCCATCTTGATGCAATCCAGTTCCTACAATGAACATGCTATAGCCAACATACACCTCAGGGTTCCGAATGGCTAGGAGATCGAGTAATGGTGTAGTCAAACTATAACACCCTCAAGGTGAACTGTCGATGCACCTCAGGTCAAAGAACCAGACACACTACTGCAGCATCGAGTCAGTCATTGACGAGAAGGTAGACTCCCTAATGACTACTCGAGGTGGTCACGCTCAGTGCCCTCATTCTCTAATGAGTACCTGTACTCTCGCTCCGATGTTTCCACACCATAGACTTAAGACTCATCTACTAAAGAGAAGCGATTGTACACCAACCTTTTGGATCAATCACCATCCTCGTGATGATCCTATGGTTGGGAGCATTTTATGTGTTAATAATGATTATTCATGTCTTAAATTTTCAACTCTTGAAAATATGAATTATCATTACCATTAACTCAAAGGATGTATCACAGACACTAAATACACATATGTAATAGAAAATAATCTATTTTATTGATATTAGTCAAAATTATAATTTTGCCCTTAGAAGTGTATTATAAGTGTCAGCCAATTCTGGCTTCTAGGGCACATATATCTAACACCAAGTACATACATCAAGCAAATGTTAAAGAAATTTGGGATGAAGAATGTCAAAGAAAGTGTCATCCCCATGAGCATAAGTTGCAAGCTTGATCAAGACCCAAAAAGAAAAGTAGTAGATCCTAAGCTATATCGAGGTATGATTGGATCTTTACTATATTTAACTACAAGTAGGTCGGACATAATGCTTAGTGTATGCATGTGTATGCGTTATCAATCAAATCCTAAGGAATCCCATGTAGTAGCAATTAAAAGAATCTTTAAGTATTTAATAAATACTCAAGATGTTGGTTTATGGTACTCTAAACAATCTTCATTAGACTTAATTGGTTATAGTGATTTAGATTTTGTTGGTTGTTGCTTAGATAGAAAGAGTACAAGCTATACATGTCAATTTTTAGGAGTGATTTGATCTCATGGTTTAGCAAGAAACAAAACTCGATAGCCTTATCTACGGCAAAAGCTGAATACATTGCTGTTGGGAGTTATTATGATCAACTATTATGGATCAAACAACAACTAGAAGATTATGGTATTACTTGTAATAACATTCTTATTCGATGTGACAACACAAGTGCCATAAATTTAACTAAAAATCCCATATTGCATTCAAGAACAAAACATATAGAAGTAAGACATCACTTTATTAGAGAGAATGTTCAAAATAACGATATACTTCTTGAATATGTGCCTACTGAAAATCAAGTTGCCGATATCTTTACAAAACCCTTGAATGAAGAAAGATTTTGCACAATTATAAAGTAATTAGGTTTATTTGATCCAATTTGTTAAATAAATATCATGTGATAATTGATTTTAAAATGACGAGATGATTAGTTTTCATGTGATGAATCATCTGGTATTTACTTCTTTTTTAGAAGTGAAAATTAAATGAGAAAATTTTTAGACATGAAACATAAATATCAAAGTCTGTGCCAAACTAGGCCGACTCAGTTTTTTCCTCTATAAAAACTAGATCATCCTAGTACTGAGCTGACGTAGTTTTTCATCACAAAAAAACTGAGCTAGCTAAGTTGTTGGGCATCCTATTTTTTAAATGGATAGATCGACGGCTTTTTCATCTTTCGTTTCTTAGTCGTCTAAAGAAAAACCCTATAACCCTAAAAGCCATCCCCTAGAAGCCCATTTCCACTACTCTTAGAAGGGATTTTAGAGCCATGGCATCCAAGAAATAGGTTGGATCTCATCGATTGAAGCACGAATGCTCTGTTCCGCCGCCATGTCATGGGACACACACTGAAGAATGGCAAACTAAGTTTTGTGAAGACTGTGCCTCATCATCTAGGTTGTCTCAGTCATCCTCTCATCCACCAAGACCATCCACTCAACCCCCTCGGCCTCCCACTCCTATTTCCCCTCCGTCTCCTTCCTTCAAACCCATTCCACTCTCCTCTAGGGCTGTCACAATTGGTAGAAGAATGGATTTTGATTTTCTAGCAAGTGAGGGTTTTGAGTTTGGAGACGGATTAAAGTTTCAAGGATGGGAATACCTTTGCTCAAGAATAAATCTTTCGACCTATCCAAACCTAGTGAGGGAGTTCTATAGCAATGCTAAAGTTAGCCCAAGTTCATTTGAATTAGAAGTCAAGAGGGTGAAAATCAATTTAACCATAGAAAAGCTGGGCAATTTACATAGGGCACCCACTGTTGGAGCTGAGAGACTTGATGATCGAGCTAGTGGGCTGTGGTTGTTGTTTGGAAGGGATGATGCCATGCATTTTGAGAAAATTCATGCTAGGGACCTATCCATGGAAAACAGACTACATCACCAAATTTCAACCCAAATTCTAGTGCCCCGAGTAAGAAGATTTGACTTTTTCAACAAGAATGATATAGCTGTGACGTACCACATTTTTATGAGGCAAAATTTCAATCTTCCTACTTTGATCTTAAGGGTAATGCAAGAAGCATCCCAAAGAGGAAAACCAGCACGACCATATGGGATGTTCTTGATACTAGTATTCTAGGACTTTGGAGTTAGCCTGGAAGGGAAATTCAGTAAGAAGCTTCAGCACTATGACATATACAATCTGAAATCAATGCATAGGATGAAGTTTAAAAAGGTTAATGAAATTTGGGTGAAGTCAAATGAAGAAGGAAAAGAAAGACATGAGCCAGAGTCTATGCCACAGTGTCCAGCACTTGTACCATCTTTGTCCATTGTCAGACTTGATGAAGATCAAATTGAGGAGATTGTGCAGCGCGTCTCAGCCAAGGTATATGATAGACTCTCCGGTGATCTTCCCTCATTGATGGAGAATACTATAAGGAAGGTGTTCGCTAAGCAGCGCACTTCTTCATCCAACCCTCCAGAGCCTAGTGTCATTTAGGGTCCTTTTAGTTATGCTTAGAACATTTTGGTTGTAAATGTCTATGATATGTAATGTTCAAACTTCAATATTTTGTAAGCTTGCAGTCTTTTTATCTATAAATGAATGAAGTTTGACTTTTTGCTTGAATTGCATCAAATTCTTCATATGAATGAATAAAATTATCTCCTTTCATGCTTGACCGAATCTCTTTACATTGTTGTATACTTTTTGATAATGACAAAAAGGAGGAGAAAAATGAGTACTGAAAATTTAATTAAATCTAAAGAATGGCACAGTATGGCACACTATGTAAATGGGATGACACACTACTTAAATAGGCATTACTTTAGCAAGAACAAATAAAGAATATGCAAATAAGTGAAAGCCATCAGAACTCAAATTATTAAATTGAAACCTCAGCACATAGTAAGGGGGAGCAACACAAAAGTTGACTTAGATCAAACAGGGTCATTACACTCAGGGGGAGCATATATAAATTGATAAAATAATCAAAAAAGGTCATTAAACTCAAGGGGAGCATATATAAAATGATAAAATGAATATAATGCTTGAGTTAATTGATAAGATTGAATGAAAATATTATTTTCAAATATCAATGAAAGGTTATGCTCAAAAGATTTTATCATCATCAAAAAGGAAAAGATTATTGACCCTAGATGATTTTGATGATAACAAAAGTATTTGAGTATAAATTGTTATATTACTAACATTATTTGTGAGGATGTACAGTTGTAAATCTCAAGTGCTCACAAATACCAAGTGTTTCCATTCATCAGTTATTCAAGATTTTAGAGAGGACATTTCAAATTGGAGTCATCATTCAAGAGATTTTAATTAAGGATAAATCAAGGCAAAAAGAAAAATATAACCTACAAAGTAAATTGGAGAAGAAAGGATCATAAACGGTATTTGGCATGGCTGGCATGCAAATTGGGCTAACCCAGTCTGAGACTAAGCCATCCTAGTCTCAGTGGAAGAAAAAGATAGAAAGGCAAAATTTTTTTTGACCCAGGGGACTGAGCCAACCCAGCTAAAAACTGAGCTGACCCAGTGAAACTAGCCCGACCCAATCATAAAATGAGCCATCCTAGTCTCAAAAAATAGAAGATCAAAATAGTATTTTAGGATTTCTGAGACTAAGCCAACCTAGCTGAAAACTGAGCCGACATAGTTTGGATCGAGCCGACCTAGTTTAAAATTGAGCCAACCAAGTGCCTGTAACGGCTAGTTTCCAATTCTATAGCTTTTTCACTCCACACATCCTCCAATGGTTATTTTAGATTTTCCAATGGCTAGATCACTTCCAAAAGCTTATGATGATGACTTGTAATGGTAGGAAACCAAAGGGATACTTAAGGAAACACTTAAGACATGAAAAACAACTTTTGAACATACAAGAGAGAGCTTCCAATCAGATTTTTAGTCCTTTAAGTGTGTGAGCTCAATAGTGGAAAGGAAGGAGTGTTTTTTAGTGTTACCCTTATCCTTCCAACATCCTCAATCAAAGAAAAGTTAGGCCATCACCATTGAAGATCAACTCCTACTTCTTTCTAGCACTCAAGAGAAGAAATCAAGCCTACAAGCCAAGCTTCCAGATTTTCTTCTCCTAAGCTTCAAGAGTTTGCTTTTATTTTATTTACTGTGTTATTAATTTTTTTATTTCATGTTTCTTGGGGTGAGAAACTTGGGTTGGTCCAATCCTAGAGTTCGACATTGTATGGTTGTGATTGGTAAGCCAAAGTGAAAATCAATCAGGGTTGATTGTTAGCTCGAAAAAATAATCATTGTATGGTTGTGGTTGATGAGCCAAGGTCAAAACCAACAAGATTAGATTGTGTGCTCAAGTAAAATAATCTGACTATAATCAAGCCTAGTGATTATAGTTGAATTCCTAAGTGGTTTACTTAGGGAGTGGATGTAGGTGTTGAGTTTCATACCAAAATACTATAAAATCATTGTGTTTATGATTGCATATTACTATTCTATTGATTTTCTTCACTGCACATTACAAAGCTTATTTGTTAGCATTTAATTAGATCAATCTACTTACATCATAAGCTTAAAATTTAAAATATTCAATTCACTGCCCCCGCCCCCTCCTGGGTAGCCATACTTGGGCAACACATTTTAAGAAAAGTGAGGCAATTTTGATTCTCCCTCTGACTTCACTAAGTCAAATAAAAAAGGATCTAATCTAAGCTAGCATTAGGAGCACCTAAATCAGTCAGACTGATTTACCTAATTGACATGGGTGAGCCCGAATCACCAAGTGACCTAATCAAAACCTAACTTACCACGATGGCCAGGTAAGTGAGATCAATGGAAGGGATATGTCATTAACTCATCAAAGATCGAATTAGTGCGAGTAGCTTTCAATTAAAAATCACTGATCAAACTGCCAAACTTATCTTAGACACCATTCGATTTATTGGTTTTAATTTGACCAACCTAGTAATTTTGGATTCGACCGCATAGCCATGAATCAAGTCCATTTGGTCCTCATTAAAGGCGTAGACTTGACCAACTACAATTATTGTAATTGAGTCTATAGAGTCCTTGACCTAATCTAAATTAACATTTAATTAGATTTGATTAATTACTCTAATTTAGTCCACTCTTTAAGTAACCTTAGGTCAAACCTAATTTATGGACCTAATTCAACTAACCCAATAACCCACATTTTATGATTAATGACTTAGGGTCTTAATTCACAATTCTAGACACTAAATCATTAAACTTAATATTTAATTAAGTTTATGGGCTGTGGGTTAGGGTTTGGCATTTCAAAAATATTTTTTAAATTTTTGAAAAGTTCTTTACAACTTAGTATTATTCACCAATTGAGTTGACTCACTTTAAAATTTAATCGGCTCAATTCACAAACAATACTAGTTGTAGGATTTAATCTAAAACTATGTACACTACATAATACTAAATCATGAATCAAACATTATCTAATTATGCATTCATGATCATAAATTAGATTAAAGTCTAATATAATCGGATCATGAAAATATTAGATCAAATCTAAGATTTTATGATTAAAGATATAGATCAACAACTTACTAGGACAACATTTTCACTATAGGGGGTAAACTCTACAGCAGGATAACTTACAGTCTGTGCGATCTAAATTTTATTTTTCAGATCTAATTAATTAGATTATTAGATTAATATTTAGATTAAATCTAAATTATCAATCTAAAATATGCAAGCATATTATGTTTAGCGAACCTGCTTTGATAGCATTTGTAGGGAATCACGCAGGGTTTAAGCATGCATTTTCAAAATTTTTTTGAATAAAATAGTAGTGAAAGTAAATATTAATCTAAAATTAATACTATGCATGCATTGATCATATTAAATAAATCCTACTCAAGATTTAAATATGCAAATATGTGATAGAAAAATAAAACACATTCGATCAGCAAATCGAATATGCTAACCGATATGAGTTTAGAACTCGATACCATTTCGTAGGTAGCAGATCTTCACAATTTGAATCCACCAAAAGAAGCTATGGTGTTATGCTATAGCCGCATACTCGTCTGGCCTCTATGGATGGTCCACATAGAGCTCCTGGTCCCGACCAGCTCCACCGGAGTGCCAGCTCCTCGTCGGGACCTTCGATGGCTGATCACGATCAATCCGATCGATCATATACTTTCTAATTTTTGAACACCCTATAAAATTAGAACACAAATATTGGATGATGGTGAAGAGGTATTTAAAATTTGGTGGTGATCCGATGCTCACAGCACTCGATCTCTCCACCCGAACCTAGATTCCCAAAACTAGGGTTTCACTTAGCCCAAAAACCCTGACACACTAAAAATTCTATCATGCCCTCTATGTATGGAGTTTTTCCATGAAATAATCTTTTGCTAAAATAAAATTTTTGGATCTATAAATCCTATTTAGATTATATCTAAAGATTAGGTATCCTTAGAGGTGAAAATCATAAGAGAAAAGAGACAAAAGGGAAAAGTAAAGTGCTGCATGACCTTGCTCACCTTCACTTCTAGATTTTTCTCAACCAAAACTAATGTCTAATCACTTTAAAATTTTTACCACATAGTTCTATCCCCTTCTTGTGCACACAAAAAAATTTTCATAATTTATTGATGTGAATACCATAGAAAAAGTGCATGAAAAATGATAAGGGTTGAGTCATTTGAAGGTTTTAACCACTCACTTGATTTCAAAAATCAAATGTGCCTCTTATCTTTATCTAATGCCTCCTCCCACATGTTTAACACACAAAAAGACTCTCCTTCTATGTGCACATATTTTTATTTCTCCAAAAATGTTCGACAAACATAAGGGAGGGCATGGGAAGCAGATAAGGTTGGATTGGTTCCAACCTCAAACAAACTAAGTTGAATTCAAAACTCAACTTACTTTGAACCGGTCCAACCTTTGGACCAGGTCAAAAGTAGATAAGAGAGGAGGCACAGAAACCATTTGGGTGAGAGAAAAGTTATGTATAAAAAATTTTGGGCATGGAACAAGAGTGGAAAAGTAAAAAATGGTGGGCGCATGGGAGAGTTTGAATTCAAACTTCATTTGACTTGGTCTTGATTGGTTTCAACCAAACCAATTAATCTAGATCCAATTGGATCAGATTATATCCAACCAAATTAGGCTTAGCCTAATTTAATAAAATATTAATCAAATTAAAAATTAATTAGATTCAGATCCTGATCAAATTAAGGTCAAAACTCCCATAGCGATTAGGTCATCTCATGACCTGATCGGGTCAAACCCAATTGAATCAAAATCAATCAAACTTGATCAAATCCTCATCACTCAATCAAATTAAGCTAATTAATAATTAAATTAATAATTAATCCTTTAAAAATATCTAAGTCTAAATTGAATGGGTTATCGGACAACAGAGTCCCATCGACATGAAACTTCTGAAGAGTCCTAATCTAGTGGGCTCTTATACCCAGTATCCAAAATGAATGAAACTCACAATCTTAGAGTTTCAAACTAGTGAGACTCCTAATCAGAGAGTCCTAGATGAGTAGGACTCAGTGTTTCAGTCCAGTGGGACTCTTGATCATAGAGTCCCAGTCTAGTGGTACTCTTTACCATAGTATCTTGGGTCATCAAGACTCATGATCAGCCATAAGATCAAATAGGAATTCCTTATGTGTGTGATCCTATAGGTTTTAATTCTAAGCCAATAGCATAGAAACCAATTTTCGATACCAATCGATGTGACCATCTAGTAATGGTACTCGATGTTCGGATAGATCGAAAAGTCGCAACGCAACAATGATGAACCTATAGAATATGGTTACCGTATAATTCATTCCCTTGATCACAATGCTCAAAAGGATGATCTAGGGTTTACTATCAATCCTATAATTCATCCATATTGTATTTCAAAATTTAGCATCCATCATATGGACTACCTCGATCGAGGATTTGCTAAATTGAAATACAGCGATGCACTTGCTCCAACGCTTTGAGGGATCAATCCCATCTTGACTCACATACTGATAAGCCAAGTACTTGACTTCACCCGGTAGCCTTCCATCATTGAATTAAAAATTTAGGTAGTCCAATACCTAAGTACAGTGAGTTGCTTGCAAGTCACCATGGTGGTCTCAAGTCTAAGAGACACTTATGCCCATATTCTTCGGAGCTAATCATGATAGAAGAAAAGCTTCAAAGTTGGTCATGTTCAGTACAAATGTACCCATACATCTCACTTGCATGCCATGCCAGTGTCTTAACACTTTTTGGTTACGAGGACAACCAACCTATATGGCACACGATGACCTATACTTGATAAACATTGTCGTCCTAAATAACAATTTTCTTTTGATCATGAATAATTTAAGGACTAAATGATAAATTCTTCTTTGTCAAATCTAGATAGTCCTAAGGACTTCATCACAACACAGGAGTCCATTAGAAGATAATAAAATTTATGATGAAAAATGCTAAAATATTTTTTATTATTTGATAATTTATATATAAGTACAACAAGTAGCACAACCATCAACAGGCAGATAATTAGCTTTGGAACATATTCCTAACAAATCATGCCTTCATGGCAAAATGACCAAGCTCCCTTTTAAATGACATGGGGAAAGGGCCACAGATCTACTTTTCCTAGTACATACTGATGTGTGCGGCCCATTTGATGTGTCGGCTAGAAGCAACTATGTCTACTTCATCATCTTTACCGAAGATTTATCTCGGTATGTGTATGAGTATTTGATGCGACATAATTCTAAAGCTTTTGAAAAGTTCAAAAAATTCAGATATGAAGTACAAAAATAAACCAAAAATCCCATTAAGGTTCTTTGATCGGATTGAGGAGGTAAATACCTTAGTTGAAAATTCCTAAGCTATCTTAAGTAAAATGGCATAATCTCTCAATGGACTCCATCTGAAATACCTCAACTTAACGAAATTTTAGAATGGAGAAATCAAACCTTATTAGATTTGGTCTGATCTATGATGAGCTTCACGAACCTTCCTAAGTTTCTTTGGGGATATAGTCTAATGACCGCTATATATTTACTAAATATGATTTTCTCTAAAATCGTTCCTACCACACTGTATGAGATATGGCATGGTAAGAAACCAAGTCTGAGTCACCTCAGAATTTGAGATTGTCTGGCTCATGTCAAGAGACAACAGGCAGACAAGTTAGTGTATAGGTTCTTTAGAGCTAGATTCATAGGACATCCTGAAGAGTCATTAGGATATTATTTCTGCATTCCTGAAGATCATAATGTGATGGTGAGTCGATATGTCATCTTTCTTGAAAAATAGTTTATTCAAGATGGTGGTATCAAAAGGCAAATTAGACTCGAGAAGAAAGTCTCCCAAAAGCAATGAGCTAAGGACCCTATGAAACCCAATCAGATTGAGCCAGTCCAATCACTACCTTCTCCACCTCATAGATCAGAAAGGATTTTCTATCCTCCTGAAAGGTACTTAGGTACTATTTCAGAGAATGCAGAGAAAATGTTCCTCATGGGAAATGGGGTTCATGGTGATGATCCCAAAATCTATGATGAGGTTATATTAGATATCAATTTTGAGAAATAGTTAGAGGCAATGAAGTTAAAGATTAACTCAATATGCTCGAATCAAGTCTAGATCTTGGTAGATCCACCTGATGGTATAGCACCTATTGGGTGTAAATGGATGTACAAGAGAAAGATGAGTGCAGATGGGAATGTGGAGACATTCAAGGCTAGGTTAGTGGAAAAAGAGTATAGTCAGTGCGAAGGCATTGACTATCAGGATACTTTTTTGTCAGTAGCCATACTAAAATCCATCCTCACATTGCTTGCTGTTGCAGCCTATTTCGATTATGAATTATGATAGATGGACATGAAAACAACCTTCTTAAATGGATATCTTGAGGAAGATATCTATATAGAACAGCCACTAGGTTTCACATCCAGTGATGCTGATCACATGGTCAGCAAGCTGCAAAGATCCATCTATGGACTTAAGTAAGCATCTCAAAGCTGGAATGCTGATTTTAATGATGTGATCAAATCATTTGAATTCATCAAGAACGAGGAAGAACCATGCGTATTCAAAAAGGTCAGTGAGAGCGTTGTTGTCTTTCTCGTACTGTACGTGGATGACATCCTTCTTATTGGGAATGATATTCCCATGTTGACCATAGTTAAAATATGGTTATCAAAAGAGTTCTCTATGAAAAACCTAGGAGAGGCATCCTTTATTCTAGGAATTAAGGTCTATAGGGATATACCGAATAGGATGCTGGGTCTCACACAGAAGATGTACATAGAGGAGGTACTAAAGAGGTTTAGCATGGAAAACTTCAAGAGGAGATTGGTGCCCTTCAGACATAGCATTCATCTCTCCAAGAAGATGTGTCCCAACACACTTGAGGAGATTGAACGCATGAGCAAGATCTCTTATGCTTCGACAATAGGGAGTCTCATGTATGCCATGCTATGTACACGACCTAATATCGTCCATGCTGTGAGTGTCACGAGCAGATATCAGTTGAATCTGGATGAAGAGCACTAGACTTCTATGAAATGTATCCTTAAGTACTTGAGAAGGACTAAGGATATGTTCTTGATTTTTGATAATAGAGAACTCTAGGTCCAAGGTTATACAGACTTAGATTTTATGTTTGATATAGATAATCAAAAGTCAACATCTAGTAGTATGTTTGTGTGTAATGGTAGTGCTGTCTGCTAGAAGAGTTCTGAGTAGACTGTGATAGCAGGTTCCATCATAGAAGCAGAGTACATCGCTGCATCGAAAGCTACAAAGGAGGCATTCTAGTATAAGAAGTTTGCCATAGAACTCAAAGTTATTCCTTAAGATGCCATCCCTCTGTACTGTGATAATAATGGTACCATAGCCCAAGCTAAGTAGCTGAGGTCTCATCAGAAATCCAAGCACATCGAGCGGCAATTTCACCTCATCCGTGATTACCTCGAGAAGGGTTACATCGAGGTCAAGAGAGTCGACTCCATGGATAATGGGACAGATCCACTAATGAAGCCTTTAGGCCAGTAGAACATCGAAGCCCACCATGAGAAGATGGGACTTAGATTTATAGCCAATTGGCTTTCGGTCAAGTGGGAGTTTGTTAGATGTGTGCCCTGAAAACCAGATTGGCTAACACTTGTAATACACTTCTAAGGGCAATTTTATAATTTTAACTATAAATTAATAAAAAAAATATTTTTTATCATAGTATGTATTTAAAGTGTATGTGATACATCCTTTAAGTTAATGATAATGATAATTCATATTTTCAAAGAGTTTAAAATTTAAGACATAAATTTTCATAACTAACTCATAAACTGCTCCCGACTGTAGGATCATTACGAGGATGGTGATTGATCTAGAAGGTTAGTGTATGATCGCTTTCTTTGAGTAGATGAGTCCTGAGTCTACGGTGTGGAGACACTAGAGTGAGAGTATAGATACTCATTAGAGAATGAGGGCACTGAGCGTGACCACCTCAAGTATTCATAAGGAAGTCTACTTTCTTATCGATGATTGGCTCGATGTTGCAGTAGTATGTCTAATTTTTTGATCTGAGGTGCATCAGCAATTCACCTTGAGGGTGTTGTAGTTTGACTACACTATAACTCAATTTTCTACCCATTCGAAATCTTGAGGTGTACGTTGGCTATAGTACGTTCATTATAAGAATTGGATTGCATCAATAAGGAATTTATCTACCTCAGTAGATGAGGAGTAGCCCTATGATGATCATAAAAATCGAGTCCATAAGCCCATGACCATGGCAAAGTGAAGATGATAGAAAGATATTCTATAAAGGGTTTTACATAGGAGTCAAATCGAATGATTAATACATATGACAGATATTGGGTTTGACAAGTTTACCTTAACCCTAATCATGTCAGGGCTCAAGATACAAGAACCCAGTCACACAGATAGTTATACCGAGATGTTCACTTTTAGTTCTAATGGCTTGCCACCATATACTGCTAGGTGTCACTGGTGGATTTTGTGAGCAATTAAAATGATTTTGATGATCGATCATTCTAATTGTATGAATCAAAAAAGTTCTGGTCCATCGAAAGGTATTTTGATAATGCCGATGATGGAGATCATGATATTTCTCATTACCATACGAAACTGAATCTAACTGGATCATACAAATAAAGGTTTGGGTTTGGATATCATCAATTGAGCTAACCTAGTTTGATTGATTTGGATTAGATCCAATCAGGTTCAAGGTAATCATGCTAGCATACGATTGAGCCTGACTTTCTCATTCTATAATCTTTCTGATTCATCACAATCGAGTCAAATTTGATTTGACTCATTTCTATATCTTGAATGGATTTATTTTTATTTGACTCGAATAGGTCTAGGTCAGATTAATTATAAAAATTAAATTTATTTCTAGTGCAATTCGACTAGGATCAATAGTTGACCCAATTAAGAGAATTAAGGATCATAAGAATAAAAAATTTTAGAAAATTCTATAGAAATTATTTTGCTTTAATTTTTGGATATATAATTGGGAATGAGACGTACTTTGGGTGTGCAAAATTTGGTGATTTTTGGAGATGCCTTGGTGAGGTTTTGATAGAGTTTTATTTGGATCATACTCTTGAGGGAAGAGTCCTAGACGCACATGGACTCTTCCTTATCCTTTCATGCCACCACCTTCTAGATGGATTTTTGGCATCAAAACTAGATGAGGTCTGGGGTATTTCGTGGAGATCAGGTCTAGGAGTCCCAATGGTCAAATTAATAAGGTTTTTGGTTAAAAAGGAACTCTTTATGGTGCTTTATCTAGTATAAGAACTCTTCTCATGAAATTGCCAAAACATAATTTATTTTTCCCACACCCATAGGAGACTTCCCTCTAATATCCACACCCCCTCTATCCTCTCTCTCCCTCTCTTCTATATGTCTAAAAAGTTAGGCACAAATTTGAGTTGAAGGTCCAAGGTTTTTGGCATAAGATTCAGCATCTATGCGATGGTGTTCATGAGACAAACATGTTGCGCTCAGAAGTTATGTTGAAGGTTTTTCAAATTAGATCCAGATCTAATTTTTTTAGAGGAGAGATTCACGAGGAGAGGATGTTTAGATCCTGCCCAAGTGGTTACTGATAAAGGCCAAGCGCATGCGTGGCTCTTTTCAGAACCTCAGAAATCAATAGGATCATTACAGGATAATTAGATTACCAAATTAGGTATTTGAAATTAAATTAAATTTTATTTTATTTTTAACTTTTAATATTAGATCTCTGTGATCAGATCAAAGATATCTTAGATCTAATTAGGATTTTAGAAAACTTTTTTTAAAATATTCCTTCAGATCCAATCAGATCTGAACGATCCTATGTCGGAAAAATAGGTTTTTCCTTCAGAACCAACACCATGAGGCAAGCTATCACTAGATTTGCTCAGCTTCTAGAGAAACAAATTCATGAGTCATGGGAGAGACTTAAGGAACTAATTAGAAAATATCCACACCATGGTCTGTCAATGTGGCAAATAGTTCAAGCTTTCTATGAGGGTTTAGGAGACCATTATAAATGAATGGTAGATGCATCTTGTGGAGGTGCATTCATGAACTAAAGTGAGGACGAAGCCTATACCTTGTTTAAAATTTTGAGTGAAAACTCAATCAACCATGCTTCGTTATCTTTCTACCAAATCTTGGTAGGAATCCATGAATTTAAATATCTAGAATCTAATTCTAAGGCTAATTTGAACCTAATAGATCAAGTGGACTTTCTTGCCTAGAAATTAGATCAACTCCTAACCCTAAGTCAACAAACTCCTACACAAAACACATCATCTTCTAATTATTAAGAGACTTGTTCAATCTGTGCTAGCCCAACCCATCATGTGAGTGAATGTCCCATGGTTATACAATTTTCATGTTTTATTCAAGAATAAGTTCAAGCTGCTCAAGGCTACTCCAAGCTTGTTAGTGACTCTTTTTCAAATTCATATAACCTAGATTGAAGGAACCACTCTAATTTTTCTTGGATACCCCAACAGACTTGGGCTCAAACCCAATATTAAAAATATGCCTACAATAAGGATCAACCTAGTCAGTCTTCCCAGCCATTACATTATAATTAGCCATCATACCCACCTCCTCAACAGACCAATATAGCTGACGATAGATTTAATCAATTATAATAATTAATTCTAATCCATCAACAATCGATTTTGAATCAACAATAATTTATCACCAGGCTAGAAGCAAAAATAGGATAATTAGTTGAGTCTAACATGAGGAGAGAACAAGGTCAACTACTAGGCCTACCAATTTCAAATCTTAATAACAATCCATCTATTATCCACCAACCATCTGGATTTATTTATCAATCTAATGTCCGACCTAAGAATCCCCATTTAGAGAATGCCAAAGTAATTTCTAAATTTAAAAGTTATAAGATTCTTATGGACACATACCAAGATCAGGTGAAAAAAGGCTAGTACTGATGCTAGCCAAAATAAAAATTTAGAGGAACAAGTTAGTACTGAGACTAACCACATAGAAGAACCTGAGCTCAAAACTAACACTATTGCTGGTTCCAGTTTAAATAAGATAGATGAAGAAAAAAAGAGAATAGATGATTTACCTGAGACCTATAAATCTAAAGTCCTATTTTCTTCACCCCTAAAAGATGGTTCTTCTTACAAAAACCAAGAGGCATATAATGAAGTATCAAAGAAGTTATTTAATCAAGATCATATTAACTTATCTACATAATTAAAGCCATATTTAGTCATCCTTCCACTACCCAATGAGTCAAATTTATCTTCTAATCCAAAAAATTAATATATGAGTATTCTAGAAGAACAAATAGAAAAAATTCTTAATAAATATGGGACTGAGAATGAGGTTACGAACTATGTCCCTATAATTAATAATGAATATATCAATAAATGGATAACAAACTATCTTCTTGAGATTGACAATCCAAAACTATTGGAATTCATCAATTCAATATTTGACATAGGATAGTAAGCTGCATTGTGTCTAGCTGAAGATGGTAAACATAGCACTTATTGGAAGACAACCCAATATTTAGTTTTATTGCATCTATTTCTTTTAGTTTGTTTTCCTTTTAGGATATTTTAAATAAAGTTGGAGGGCGAGTCAAATTTTAAAAGGCATGTGCTGGACCACGAACACATTAAGTTAGGTGTATTCTTTTCTGTTCTTTATTATACCCTTTATTTTTTATTCTTGATTGAGGATAATGTCGATTAAGTTGGAGGAGGAGAATAATAGTATATAAAAAAAAATTTAAGTCCTCAAAGAAGTTAGTATATAGCATTTAGACATTCGATTAAGCTTAAGAATTAGGTTAAACTAAGCATTTTTAAAAAAGAATTGATGCGCAGACTAGAGAATTTATAAGTTATTGAGGGATCAAGTATTAAGAAAATCCAATAAAGAGTTAAGTCTAGAACATAAATAATTTTTCTTTGAGCACTTCTAATTTTCTCTACCAGCATTAAAAAAAATCTACTTTTTATTATCTTGTATAGGATAACTATACAATTCTTCATATTAAAAATTAAAATTTTAATAAAATAGTTTTCAAGTATTTTTCACTGAGTAATTGGGCCTTTTTGCCTAAGTAAGCATTAAGTTTCGCGTAAAAGGATAGGAAGGACAAAGAAGCTCATTGTAAAGATAGTCTTAACTCGTAGCCTATTTGATTTGAGCTAGTAAGCCCGAGGGATATTTTATACCTAGTGCTCTAAAACCAACTAGTTTGAGAGTCATTAGTGCAAGACTCGCTACATGGATTAAATAGAAAGCTTAAGAAGTTAAGACATTCGATAATGGTACAATATTAAAAAAATAAAAAATAAAAAATATTAATCTTTTATCAAGTAATCAGATTCCATTATCTAAGTCAACAATGATATTCGCATCAAAAGTGGGCAATGTGAATAAAAATTTTAATAAATGAAGGATGGAAGTAGCAATATACTTATCCATATGAAAGTTCAAATAATTCAGAGATAAAGATAGAAATAATTTTAAAAAAAGTTTAAGAAAATTTAATATTCTTTACTTAATTTTTTTATTGATATGTACTAATATCCTAATGATATATCTCACTTATGCTCTACTGAATATCAATGGCCATTTTAAAAAGTACTTAAAAAAATTGAAAACTCTAAAATTAAAAAATATCTAAAACTAAATTCTTTCTTTACTCGAGGATGAGCAAAACTTAAATTAGGGTGTGTGATAAATACCATAAATTTATCAATAAAAATATTAATTTATGAATTAATTTATATTTTTTAAAAAAATTAATAATCAATTTATATATGTTTAAGAAATTAATATTTTTATTAATTAAAAAATATTTAAAAAATAAAATAAAACAAAAAATATATTATTATTAATAAAAAGAGCTCATTTTTTTGATCATTATTAAATAAGTTTGAAGCAAATCGAAGCTAAAATGTATTAGATATAAATTTTTAAAGAAAAAAATAAAATAAAAAAAAAAATGGCTCAGCCAGGGAGCCAAGCCAAGCCATGCGCCAGCAAGCCAATCTGGAGCTACTGACGTCAATTTTATCACAGATTGTGGTGGACCCTTAAGGAAGGGCATTTTGGTCATTTCATGCCCACATCGTGTGCTGATTCGTTGCGATTTGTAGTATGCTTGATCCAGTATAATCCATGAGCACAGTAATGGACGAACGAATGGTTGTGCTCACTGTCGATTTCAATTCGAGGGCTAGGGAATTTTCTACTCCGATTTGGTTTTAGACTTCACTAGATGATGATCGAAGGGTAGTGCTCGCTCCAAAGCTCGATCCGACGGCTAAGGAAGCTTCCAATGATGATTAAACTTCCTTAGCATGATCTAAAGGCCTGATTCTCTTCATCAGCATGATCTAATGGCCCATGTTTAGTCTGACTAAAAGAAGGATTCTAGAATGGTTTTTGACGCGATCTAACAGCCGATAATGCTCCATCAAGCTCCATCCAATAGCCAAAACTTAATCAAACTCGATCTAGGCTGATACACATCTATTTTTGGCATTTTTTGGATCGTTTGATCCAAATTTGATGGCCATATTTCACCAGACTTCACCAAACAAGTCCAGTCGCTATTTTAATTCAATTTTCAGTCAACTTTCATTATTTTTTGATGATCAAATTCTTTCTTAGTCCCATATTGCCTACAAAGAAGATATCTAACCCTCCTAACTCTATTTAAAGAACTTCAGGCCATCAAAATCAGTTATCTTCGGTCATGGAAAGGAGTTTGGTAAAGGTTAGAGCCATGCATGTGTTAGAGGCTGCTTCAAGATAATGGATGCTGCGAAGAAGAGCTAGCTTCTACACCATTTCAACGCCAATGCCGATCCAAGATCTGAGATCAACTTTTAATTTTTATTTATTCATTTTTAAATTTTATGTATTTAAATTATGAACCTTTTAATTAATATAAATTTTTTTTTATGCACTTTAAATTTATGCTAATTATTTTTAATTATATATTTAAATTTCTGTTCTTTATTTTAATTGCTTTTTACTTTTATGCAAGTAGATGCTAAGATCTAACTAGTAGATCTTAGTACCAAATTTATTTTTCTACATTATTTAATTTTTACTATTTATATTTTATTTTTCAACTTCAAATTAATTTTTAATTTTTTTAATAAAATCAAAGATTTTAAAACTAAAATACTATCTTCTCTATAGATTTGACCCGACTCACTGCTTTCTACCTATTTAAATTATTTAAGAAGTCAGAATTAAACTGATAAATACGATGTCTCAATGACAATATCATGCTCTTATCAGGCATGCATCCCAGATAATCTCTCTCTAGGAAGCATACACCTAGAAGAAAAAGAGGGGGCATGTGGTCGTTCCTTTTGGTGCAAGACCAAGTCAAAATGGGGGGTGCCAACCCTTGGTACTCCCTTATCCTAATTCTCCTCATCTGAGACTAGGACAAGGCCTGATCTAACTAGGACAAGGTCCAGCCAGTTTAGGACAAACCAACTCAGGGTTCCAAGATGAGCTAAATTTAATTTGATTGAGTCCAGACAAATCAAAAAATTCATAAAAAGAGAAAGTTAGGTCCAATCGTATACTAGTACAATTTTCTTGAACCTAATTAGATATAATTCAAATCAATCAAACTATATGTGTCCAATTAATGATATTTGAACCCCAACCATTGTATGTGTGTTGCCCAGCTATGCAACCCAAGAGGAGGGGTGAATAGGTTTTTAAAATTTTAAAGCTAATTTAAAGATATCAAGATTGAATGATGATATGCAAGACGTGTGTGTGAAGCAATTTAGGTTAAAAAAAAAATATGAAAGATTAGAGAGAAAGAATTTTAACAAAGTAAGGAAAGAAAGATAGCAAGCACACCACAAACAAGCAAAATTTATAGTGGTTCGGTGCTTTCTTTGCACCTACATCCACTCCCCAAGCTTCTACTTAGGAATTAAAATCCACTAACTGCATTCAAACTGAATACACCGCTGGAAACCTCCAACCCTAGCTATCCCAAGCTAGAATACTTATTTTTTAGGTATAAGCCAATCCAATACAATCCTATTCAAGGTTAGGATCAATCTTTCCAGGTTTTGGAATCCTCCCAAAACTTGAATCAAAACAGTAAAGCAGAGTAAAAGATTTAATGACAATCAAATACAAGTTTAGCTCTCTTTATGAGCAAATAAAATCTTAAGAATGCTTTTCACAATAATGGAGCAAGCTTCTCTAATTTTCCTCAAGATTGTTGGAGATTTAAAAGAGCACTTGAGAGGTAGGTGAACTTGAAATGAAGGCTTCTTTACTTGAAGATGATTTTTGCTTAGGGTTGAAATTGAATCACACTAATCTCTTATATTTTTTTCTATTTAAAGCCTTTTAAATCTTTAATAGTTGAATGAGAGAATCCTGGGCAAGATTTGTAGCTGTTGGAGACATTAATGAAATCATTAAAATCTATCAAAATAAGAAAAAAATAGTCATTATAGAAATATTTTCGTTGCGGGGGTCCACTCATGGCACAGGGGTAGACCTTGAGGTCGACCTCTAAGACATAATCTAAAAAAATAGCCATTCTATATTTTTAGCCTTTGGAACAGTAGAGGTTGACCCTGGGGTCAACCCTTGGCGTAGAGACAACGTGCCAAACAGCCCTTTTCAATAGTGACCTAGGGATCGACTGTTTCACTTCAAACTTGATTTTCTCCCAAAATAAGCATCCAAAAATCATGGGACTACCTCCAAAGGATTAGAAATCTTCTATACTTGCTCTTGAGGCTCTCAGATCAAAATTTGATAAAATTATAATTTTGCTCCTAAAATATAAAAAGTCTTTTTTCAAGCCAAATTCATTAGTAATCTCCTCAAATGCTTTGTAATCATCAAAATTAATTCTTGGAGCAACAATCTTCCTCTTTTTGATGATGATAAAATATTTGAGCATAAGCAAAAATAAAGCATGTATAAGCATTGATTGAGGGTTTCAAAAATTTTGAAGAAACATGCTACATCACATACTAGGATATTATATTCAATTATTTGAGCAATACGGCATCAAGAATAGTTTAATGACTACTTATAGTCAGGCATTTAAATGATTTGCAACAGTATTTGACTTACTTATTCTTTTTGTCAATTTTACTTATTCCTTTTATCAATTTTACTTCTACTTTATTTTTTTTATCAATTTTACTTCAATTTTACTTATAGCCCAATTTTATTTACTCTACTCTCCCTTTTTGACATCATCAAGTAAGATCTTAAAGGATTTTAAAATTCAAAAATAAAAAAGCCTCCCCCTTAAGTTATTCCATATATTTTTCTATTAGAACAAGAGTTTATAACAAAACTTTCAATTTACAACATAATTATCATAACGAAACTTAGCCAATTCACAAAGGTTTCATTTAATATCATTTAAATGACATCATCACATATTTACATCCAAATGATTATCATAACATCAAATCATCAAAATATATAAGTGCTAAACATACAAAATATAAAGGTTTCAAAAGTATTCATGATAATTAGTCCATCAAAACATACAAAATTCATGGATACAACTATCCATGACCCAAACAGTCAATAATACCAATGCCATAAGTTTGATCCAAAAAAAAATATAACCAACTATGACTTGATCAACAACTCATAGAAACAACTAAGAGATACTAGATCATAACCCAATACAAAGATGACTGAACTAAATCTAGTAGAGATCATGACTGGAAGCATCTAAATTAGATGAGGAATCAGAGATGTGATGGGGTGTGATAGGATCAAATTCAGGATCACGTCCTCGACCACGTCTGCCTCGACCATGGGTATAGGTGCGGGCTCGAGCAGCCGGATGAGATGACTTAGGAGGCTGAGAGAAAGTGGGCTGAGTAAGAAAAGCAATCCTAATAGTGTCTAAATGATCCAGTGCTCTCAACATGGACTAAGTAATGGCACAAGATAGAGTCTCACTGGAATCATTGAACTCTCTCCTCAAGAAGTCAAAACCACCCTCTAGAACACCTCAGAGTCTGGCTGCCTCAGTAGTAAGATCTAATATCTCTGAAATATCCTCTCTCATCTAGGGATGAGCCAAATCCAAAACCTACCTCTATAAATCTAAAACTCTATCTATAAATCTCAAAATACATCCCTCGAGGTCCTCAAGCCATGTAGACTGAGCAGTAAGCAACTGCAAGATAGTAGATACATGTGGAATCACAAACTGATCAAAAGATGTGACGAAGTGACTACTCTCCCCCTGAGTGGTACTAGCTATCTATTGAGATAAAAGACCCATAATCCTCAGATATAGGATATCGACAATCGACTGAATCAACTGGTCAGTGATCCTCCTGATCTGGTCATCAATGAATCTAACATCTATGTCTCTACTCCTCGATGGTGCCACATCTGCATCTTTCCTCACTGACTCTGAGGGACCAGTCTCATGATCAGATGCAAACTGAAAGTCAGGAGATCCTCTATGATCATGAGGAGGTGAAGATGGTCCCTCCTCAGCTCTCTCTGCATCCTTAACACCTTTGGACCAACCGTCATCAATCTTTGAAAAACCCATGCGATGTAGTGTGTGGTAGTTGATGCTATCGGTGTGAGATAATCTGGTAACTGGCTCCCCTTCAAAACTAACTCCTAACCTCCTAAACACTAATGAGAGGGCCATACCATAGGGTAGATGTGCCTTAGACCTATTCAAGGTCTCTCTCATCATTTCTATCATCAAAATAGGGAGCTTAAAGGGGGTCTTTGTAATCACATGAAACATGATACATATGTCCCTACTAGATAATAAATCATGCCTGCCACTTCTAGGGACAAATAACTTGGTAACCATGGCATGTAACACTCTCATTTCAATAGAAAGAATCTTGGCCTCTAATTTATTCAAATTTTCTTCAAATTCTCTCCCTAAGATGGCTCTCAGTCCTTTTTCATTATGGGTTAGTTTCATTTTTTTGTAACCCTCACGTGGTAATCTTAGAATTTCCTCCAGGTGAACTAGATTAAGAGAAATCTCAGTATCTCTAACAACAAATTTTACTGTTCCATTGAAGTATGCCAAATTTAGGTAAAACTTTCTAACCAAATCCATATATGTAGCTTCTTTCAACTAGCAAAAGTAATACCATTCTTGCTTTTAAATTTTTAACACAAATGAAAATCCTTCTTTCTCATAGAAACTAAAATCAATATTTTTTTTCGATTCAACCTTTCTATCAGACAAAGAGACCTTACTTGGTGTAAGAGGAGACTGTGAAGATCGTCTGGAGGTAGAGGTTGGACTAGGAGAGATCTTTGGTGCTATTCCTTTTCGGTGGACTTCTTCCTCTAAACAATGGGCCAATTTTCTTCTTTGCGGCAATTTCATCTTGGGTGCCATTCTAACCAATACAAGCCTTAATCCCACTTAAGAGTGTCAAGAAAAAGTGGAATGGAGAAGATTTGAGAAGAAAAGGAAGGGTTTTGAGGGAGATGGTCGATGGTGGATTTTAGAGTAAGGGTTTGCTTGGATTCTTCAAACCATCCAAATAGAAAGTAAGAAGAGATTTGACTCCTTAAGAAAAGATTTTGAGGAGGGGTTTAGGTAGGAAATGAGATTTTTAGAGATTTGATCGATTGAGGAAGTTAAGAGGGAAAGAGCTTTTGTTTGGTTGAATGAAAGAAAATAAGGAAAGATGGTGAGGTCATCCTTTTCGGCCAAAAGAAAACCCAAATAAGAAGTCGCCCGATGGGTTAAGTGCAACAAAGACCAAAATGTCAATGAGTCGCCCTCTAGGTTGACCAATGGCATAGAAAAATCTAAGAAAAAAGATGGAGAAATTCTAAAAAAATATAAGATTTTAAAGATTGAAATTTCATTCATGAGAATTATCAGAGAAGGTTAGATTTAAGCTTTTTGAGATAAAAAATTTGAGATATAAGCTCAAGATAAAGATTAATGTCATTTTTGATAGATTTAAGCTTGAAATCATAAAGATGTTTAGGCTAGGAGATCAAGAATTCCTAATTTACTTTTAATCTCATATAATTTATCTTCACTTAAGGCCTTAGTAAAAATCAACCAATTAATTTTTAGTATAAACATAATCAAGAATTATGTCATTATTCTGAATATGCTCTCTTATGAAATGATGTCTTATTTCAATGTGTTTTGACCTAGAGTATTGGATTGGATTCTTAGTTAGATTTATGGCACTAGTATTATCACATCTTATGGGAGTTTTGTTTAGTTTGATGCCAAAGTCCTCAAGTTGTTGCTTAATCCACAAGATTTGTGCACAGCAACTTTCGGTTGCAATGTATTCGGCCTCGACTGTAGACAATGCTACCAAATTTTGCTTCTTGATAAACCAAGAGATTAAGTTAACTCCTAGAAATTGGCAAATTCCACTAGTGCTTTTTCTATCTAATTTACATCCAGTAAAGTCTGCATCTGAATATCCAATTAAATCAATTGATGAATTCTTAGAGTACCATAAACCTATGCATTGAGTTCCTTTTAGGTATTTAAGTATTTTTTTTACAACATTTAAATGTAATTCTTTTGGATTTGACTGAAATCATGCACATAAATAATTACTAAACATGATATCTAGTCTACTAGCAATTAAATACAATAAAGAATCAATCATGCCTTTATAAAATTTTTGATCAACACTTTTACCTCCTTCATCCTTGTCAAGCTTACATGATGGACTCATGGGGGTACCAATTTGTTTGGAGCTCTCCATCCTAAATTTCTTGAGTAGTTCTCTTGTGTACTTATTTTGAGTGATGGAGATTCTTTCTTTTATTTATTTGATTTAAAATCTGAGGAAGAATGTTAGTTCACCCATCATGCTCATCTTGAACTCCTCCTGTATGAGCTTAGCAAAATCTTGACGTAAAGTTTCATTAGTAGATCCAAATATAATATCATAAATATATATTTATATTACTAAGATGTCATTATGATCTCTTTTAATGAAAAGGGTTGTATCAACATTTCCTCTTGAAAATTCATTATTAAGTAAGAATTTACTTAGTCTTTCATACCAAGCCCTAGGTGCTTGTTTTAAACCATATAATGCTTTGTTTAATCTAAAAACATAATTTGGAAAAGCATGACTTTCAAAATTGGGAGGTTGTTCTACATAAACTTCTTCGATAATATATCCATTTATAAAAGCACTTTTAACATCTATTTGAAATAGCATGAAATTCATAAAGCATGCATAAGTGAGTAAAAGTCTAATTGCTTCTAGTCTAGCAACAGGTACAAAGGTTTCATCAAAATCAATTTTCTTTTCTTGATTATAACTTTTTGCAACTAATCTTGCTTTATTCCTAATTACATTTTCATTTTCATCCAATTTATTTCTATATACCCATTTTACACCAATTATTGGATAATTTTTAGGTCATGATACTAAGGTCCATGAAGTGAAAAGCCTTATTTTCTGAGTTAGGTTCGTTCAGATTTGATTGAATCAAGAGGGATATTTCAAAATTTTTTTTTCTAAGATTCTAATCAGATCTGAGACTCCTCAAATTTGATCTTATTGATCTAATAATAAAATTAAAATTAAAAATTAAATCTAATTTAATTATACCTTTGTTTTGGGTAATCCAATTATCTTGTGATGATCCTGATGTTTGCCTGAGGTTCTGGATGTAGCCATGCAAGTACCTGGCCTCTACCGGTATCCACTAAGGTAGGATCTGGAGATCTTCTTCTTCTCAATCAATCCTCCAAAAATCAATTCTAGATCTGATCTTGAAGGTCTTCAAAACTGCTTTTGAAGAACAGTCATTGTCTCTTGCAGCAGTGCTACCTTCTTCCTTTTCTGGTGCCTTTCACTTGCTTGGATCGCACCTTGTTCGTGCCCAAAAGCCCTTGGGCATGGAGAGGAGAGAGAGGATCAAAGGGTGGCATGGAGAAGGAGGGAGAGAGGGATTGTAGCATGGGCTAAAGGTAAAAGCATTAAATTTTAGGCGCAGATAGGGTTTATATAGATCCTGCTGCACCATGCAATGCCACATCATCCTAGCTAATCATGGCCCTTTGCATAATCAAATCTAAATCTGATTGGTGGGATGATATCTTCTGATCCAATCAGATGAGTGATCCTCAAGACCCTCCTAAGGTGGGGCACCAAGACTGCCTTAAACAAGACTTCTTGGTGCAACATAATTTAATCTCATGATGCAACCCTACAGTACCATCTATATGGGACTCCAGCTTTATCTTCATGGGGCGCATGCCTCCCAAGGTGTGCGCCTGGGAGGCGTGCACCCTCTTCCTATCTACATTTTAGTATGGGGACAAGAGGCATACACCCTCTTTCTATCTACATTTTAGCAGGGGGACAAGTCCCCAAGTATTCTCCTATGGGTGCATGACATATAGGTAGATGTCTAAGTGTCTAGGGTCAACATTTGACCAATGTCCAAAAACAAAATTTAGCAGATGATTGAAAATGGTAGGTATTATTTTAAATTTATCTCATAAATTAAGACAGTCCTTTTTTGACCTGGGCAAGCTCCAATCAAACCAAGTAATGGTTTCTGAGTGAGCCCAAACACATTTGGCTCAGTCGAGATAAGCTTTAATGATTGTTAAAGGAGAACATTAAGCTCAATCATGTGCTAGCACAATTTTTTTGAACCTAATTGAATCTTATTCAAATCAATTGAATAGGGTTAGTCTAATTGATGACATCCATATCCAAACCCTTATTTGTGTGATCCAGTTAGGTTCAGTTTCGTATGGTAATGGGATATGTCTCGATCTCTATCATCAACATCATCGAAATATCTTCTGATGGATCCAAACTTTTCTAATTCAGACAACTAGTATGATCAATCATCCAAATCATTCTAATTGCTTCCAAAATTCATCAATGACATCTAGCAGCATATGTTCGCAATCCATCAGAACTGAAAGTAAACCTATTGGTACAGTTATCTATGTGATTAAGTTCCTCTATCTTGAGCCCCAACCGGATTAAGGTTATAGTGATCTCGTCAAACCCTAATTTTTGTTATATGAATTAATCATTCGATTCAAGTCCAATGTAAAAACCCTAATAGAAACTCTTTCTATTATTTCACTCTGCCATGGCGATGGGCTTATGGACTTGATTCTCATGATCATCATAGGATTGCTTCTCATCTACCGAGGTAGATAGATCTCCTATTGGTACAATCCAATTTTTACAATGAACATACTACAGCCAACATACACCTTAGGATTATGAATGGCTAGGAGATCGAGTTATGGTGTAGTCAAACTATAACACCCTCAAGGCAAACTATCGATGCACCTCAGATCGAAGAACCAGACACACCACTGCAGCTTTGAGCCAGTCATCGATGAGAAGGTAGACTTACTTATGACTGCTCGAGGTGGTCACGCTCAGTGCCCTCATTCTCTAACGAGCACCTACACTATTGCTCCAATATCTCTACACCGTAGACTCAAGACTCATCTATCCAAAAGAAGCGATCGTATACCAACCTTTCGGATCAATCCCCATCCTCATGATGATCCTACGGTCAGAAGTATTTTATGAGTTAATAATGAAAATTCATGTTTTAAATTTTCAACTTTTGAAAATATGAACTATCATTACTATTAACTCAAGGGATGTATCACAGACACTTTCAAAATACACACAGTGATAGAAAATAACCTATTTTATTATTTATAGTCAAAATTATAATTTTGCCCTTAGAAGTGTATTACAGGTGTTGGCCAATCTGGCTTCTAGGGCACACATATCGAACAATCCATACATTATTTCTTTCGAATTAATTAAGTTTCTCTTGCATTGCGTTAATCTAATTATAATCTTTTTGGGCTTCATCAATGGTTTTGGGTTCAAAATGAGAAACAAATGCAAAATGATTGTATGCATTTCTAAGTGAAGAGTGAGTTCTTACCCCATGTGTAGGATCATCAATAATTAGTTCTTTGGGGTGATTGTGAACATACCTCCATTCTTTTGAAAGATCATTTATACCTTGAGGTTGTTCATATTGTCCTTCATCCCCAATTTCTTGCTTGTCTTCATGATTCTCTTCATTTTGAATTGTTGAATCCTTTAAGGTAATCTCCTTCAATCCTTCTATAAGAGGATCTGCATCATCAATATCCTCACTCTTTCTTGATGGAAAATCATTAGTCTCATCAAAAACAACATATATTGACTCCTCTACTACTAAGATTCTTTTGTTAAAAATTCTAAAAGCTTTACTAGAAGAAGAGTAACCAAGAAAAATAGCTTCATCGAATTTTGCATCAAATTTATCTAGTTTTTCTTTACCATTATTCAAAACAAAACATTGGCAACCAAAAATATGAAAATATGCAATGTTAGATTTTCTTCCTTCCAAAGCTCATAAGATATTTTCTTTAAAATTGGTCTGATTAGGGCATGATTTAAGATATAACTTGCTATGTTAATTACTTCAGCCCAAAAGTATCTTGGAAGGTTGCTTTCACATAGCATAGTATGGGCCATTTCTTATAGAGTTCTATTTTTTTTCTACTACACCATTTTGTTTGGGTGTCCTAGGTGCTAAAAAATTATGGCTAATTTCTTTTCATCACAAAATTTTTTAAAATCTTGACTTTCAAATTTGGTTCCATGATCACTTTGATTGCTTTGAATTGAAAATTCTTTTTCATTTGTAACCTTTTGATAAAACATTGTGGAAACATGAAAAGTTTCATCTTTGTGTGCCAAAAAGAAAATCCATGTAAAATGTGAGTAGTCATTGATAATTACAAAACCATAATGTTTTTCACCTAAGCTTGCTATTCTTGTAGGACCAAACAAATCTATGTGCAAATATTTCAATGGCCTAGAAGTTGAAACAATGTTCTTAGATTTGAATGAAACTCTTGTTTGTTTACCTAGTTGGCATGCATCACAAATTTTATCTTTTTCAATGTTCAATTTTGGTAAATCGATAACTAATTCCTTTTTGATAAGCTTTGAAAGAGAATGCATACTAATGTGTGCAAGCCTACGATACCAAAGCCAACTAGTCTCATTAATTTTGGCATTCGTAGCTACTAAACATTGCATGTTTATCATAGTAAGATTATTGAAATCTACCATATAAATATTACCATGTCTATGACCAACAAACTTAATGCCATCATCATTGGAACTAGTTACAATGCACAATAAAGATTGAAAAACAACTTTGTAATCCTTTTCACAAAGTTGACTAATACTTAAGAGATTATGTTTTAAACCATCCACTAATAAAATATTCTCAATATACTTGGAGGAAGTAATACTGACATAACCTATACTAATGATCTTTCCTTTGCCATTGTCTCCAAATATGACCATTCTTCCATTTTTAGCATCAAGCGTGATGAATTGGGACTCATCACCAATCATGTGTCTTGAGCATCCACTATCAAGATACCATCTTTGATTTTCTTCTTCGGATGTAAGACACACCTACACGCAAAATCAAGTCCTTACTCTAGGTACCCAAGTTTTCTTGGGTCCTTTAAGGTTAGTCACGATGGTTCCTTTTGGAATCCATACTTTTTTTACATTTGAATTGTTAGAGAAGTATGTATAAAATTTATGTCCTAGTTTACCACATTTAAAGTAAGTAAGATTTAAAAATTTATTACTTTATGAATTTACAAAAATATTTTACAAAAATTTTTGTTTTCTTAGGAGGTTATAGCCTAGACCAGCCTTATCATAAATGGCCTTTTGATTTTAAAGAATCATATGAAGTTTATTTGAACTCAAAGTAAATTTTTTAACTATCAATTTTAAATTACAAATTTTATTTTTTAAATTTAAATTCTCCTAAGTTAAGACTAGTTTTTCACTTAAGATAGTTTCATTTTCTTTTAGCAAGACTTGATTTTTAAATTTTAGTTCTTTGTTTTTAGTTCTTAACTTCTTTAAATCATCTACTAAATCATAGAAAGCTTCTTAAAGTTCTTCGAATGTAAATTCATTTGAGATTTCAGCACTTACCTCATTCTCATATGCCATAAGGCATAAGTTGGCTTGTTCATGAGCTTCTTCCTCTTGGGAGCTTGAGTCATCACTATCACTCCATATTGCCACCATAGCCTTTTTCTTGTATTTCATGGTAACCTTTTTAAGTTAAGGACATTCAGGCCTAAAGTGGCCTGGTTTCTTATATTCATAGCAAATAAGATGCTGCTCCCTATCCTTTTTCTTGCTATGCTTTCCTTTGGTAGGTAGCCGCCGCCTCATCCCTTGTTTTTTCTTCAAAAATCTCTTGAACTTTCTTATGATGAGGGCTATTTCTTCATCTTCCATTTCATCAAATTTCTCATCTTGTTGAGTGGTGGATTTAAGGTGTATTATCTTCTTTTTCTTGATATCTTCTTCTTGACGTTGTTTCATACTTAGCTCACGCGTCATTAGTGATCCTAGAAGCTCCTCCAAGGAAAAATATGAAGGGAAATCCTGATTTTCCGGTCCAGATTCATCCAGATCTGATTAGATCAAGAGATATATTTCAATAATTTTCCCTTGATCTCAATCAGATCTTGATATGTTTCAGATCTGATACATATTATTTTAATAAATAAAATAAAATAAGATAAATTAAATCAAATTTAATTTACCTGATTTGGGTAATCCTATTACCCTGTAGATGATCCTGATTGCAGCGGAAGGTTCTGGATCTTAGCCATGCAAGCGCCTGGCCTCTACCGGTATCCACTCGGGTTGGATCTGGAGATCCTCTTCTTCTCTATCACACCTACAAAAATCAGATATGAATCTGATCTGGAGGATCTTCAAAACTCTTTTGAAGATCTACAGTCGTCCTTTTGCAGCAGCGCAGCCTTCTTGCTTTTGATCGCCTTTCCTTGATCTGAATCGCACCAACCTAAGTCCAAAACTCTTTTGGACGTGGAGAGCAAGGGGAGAAGAGATTATGGCGTGGAGAAGGAGGGGAGAGGCAGCCTTGGGGCGTGTCTAATTGCATTCACTTAGAATTAGGGTTGGGCGCAGGGTCTTATTTATAGACCTCTTGTGATCCAACTCCTCTTCCTCTCAACCAATCACAACCCTTTGTGAAATCAGATCTAAATCTGATTGATTGGAATAGAGACCCCTGGATTCCTCCTTAGAGGGCGCCTAAGACCAGTCAAACTAGATTCTTAGTAGAACTCTGATTGGAATCCAAAAGGGAGGTGGAGTCCTTGTCCAACAAGGACTCCTAGGCGCCTCCTACTTGGGCTCACGCCACCCTTGGCGTGCGCCCTTCTCCTTGCCAGGTTCTGGCAGGGGGACAGGCCCCCACCAGCTCTCCAATAGGTGCATGACATGTGGTCAAAAGTCAAAGGGTCAATGGTCAATGTTTGACCAGTCAAAGGTAGACTTTTGACCAAAGTCAAAGAACAAGAAATGGCAGGTGACCAAAAATGGCAGGTAATGTCTTACAAATAAGACAACCTATTCTGACTTGGACAACCTCCAGTCAGACCATATGAAGGCCTTTGATTGAGCACAAACTCCTTTGGCTCAGTCAGGACAACTTATTTATGATAGTAAAAGAAGAACGTTAGGTTCAATCGAGTGCTAGCACGATTTCCTTGAACCTAATTGAATCTCATTCAGATCAATTGAACTAGATCAGTTCAATTGATGATCACCAGATTCAAACCCTTGTTTGTGTGACCCAGTTAGGTTCAGTTCTGTATGGTAATGGGATATGTCATGATCTCTATCATAGACATCATCGAAACTCCTTTCGATGGATCAGAACTCTTCTGATTCGAACAGCTAGAATGATCGATCATCTAAATCATTCTAATTGCTCCCAAAATCCACCAGTGACACCTAGCAGTATATGGTGGCAACCCATCAGAGCTGAATGCGAACCTCTTGGTGCAGCTACCTGTATGATTTAGTTCTTCTATCTTGAGCCCCGATCAGATTAGGGTTAAGGTGAACTCGTCAAACCCTAGTCTCTATCATATGATGTAATCATTCGATTTGAGTCCAATGTGAAAATCTAAATAGAAACTCTTTCTATTATTTCACTCTACCATGGCCATGGATTTCTGGACTTGATTCTCATGATCATCATAGGGAAACTCCTCTACCACCGAGGTAGATAGATTCCATCTTGATGCAATCCAGTTCCTACAATGAACATGCTATAGCCAACATACACCTCAGGGTTCCATATGGCTAGGAGACCGAGTAATGGTGTAGTCAAACTATAACACCCTCAAGGTGAACTGCCGATGCATCTCAGGTCAAAGAACCAGACACACTACTGCAGCATCGAGTCAGTCATTGACGAGAAGGTAGACTTCCTAATGACTACTCGAGGTGGTCACGCTCAGTGCCCTCGTTCTCTAACGAGTACCTGTACTCTCGCTCCGGTGTCTCCACACCGTAGACTCAAGACTCATCTACTAAAGAGAAGCGATCGTACACCAACCTTCCGGATCAATCACCATCCTCGTGATGATCCTATGGTCGGGAGCTGTTTATGAGTTAATAATGATTATTCATGTCTTAAATTTTCAACTCTTGAAAATATGAATTATCATTACCATTAACTCAAAGGATGTATCACAGACACTAAATACACAGGTGTGATAGAAAATAACCCATTTTATTGATTATAGTCAAAATTATAATTTTGCCCCTAGAAGTGTATTACAAGTGTCAGCCAATTCTGGCTTCTAGGGCACATATATCTAACAATCTTCCACTTGTCCTAAAGCCAATTGGCTACAAGTCTAAGTCCCATCTTCTCAAGGTGGGCTTCGATCTTCTGCTGGCCCAACGGCTTTGTAAGTGGGTCTGCCACATTATCTGCGGAGTTGACTCTCTTGACCTCAACGTAACCTTTCTCAAGGTAATCGCGGATGAGATGGTATCACCATTTGCTAGGAACTCTTCCAGCACAAACAGTCTGCCAGATGTCGACTTTCGATCATCTATATCGGACATGAAGTCCGAGTCTGTGTATCCCTGAACTTGGAGTTCTCCGTTACCAAAGACCAACATCATATCCTTAGTTCTTCTCAAGTACTTAAGGATACATTTCACAGAAGTCCAGTGTTCTTCACCTGGATTTGACTGATATCTGCTTGTGACACTCACAGCATGGGCTATATCAGGTCGTGTACATAGCATGGCATACATGAGGCTCCCTATTGCAGAAGCATAAGGGATCTTGCTCATGCGTTCTATTTCCTCAGGTGTGCTGGGGCACATCTTCTTGGAAAGATGAATACCATGTCTGAAGGGTATTAATCCCCTCTTAGAGTTTTCCATACTAAACCTCTTTAGTACTTCCTCTATGTACATCTTCTGTGAAAGTCCTAGCATCCTATTCGGTCTATCCCTATAGACCTTAATTCCTAGAATAAAGGATGCTTCACCTAGGTCTTTCATGGAGAATTTCCTTGGACAACCACATCTTGACTGATGTCAACATGGGAATATCATTCCCAATAAGGAGGATGTCATCCACGTACAATACGAGGAAGACAACAGCGCTCCCACTGACCCTTTTGAAAACACATGGTTCCTCTTCATTTTTGATGAAACCAAACTTTTTGATCACATCATTGAAACGAGTGTTCCAGCTCCGAGATGCTTGCTTAAGTCCATATATGGACCTTTGCAGCTTGCAAACCTTGTGATCAGTATCACTGGATGTGAAACCTAGCGGCTGTTCCATATAGATATCTTCCTCAAGATATCCATTTAGGAATGCCGTTTTCACGTCCATTTGCCATATTTCATAATCAAAATAGGCTGCAACAGCAAGCAATGTGCGGATGGATTTTAGCATAGCTACCGGGGAAAAGGTATCCTGATAGTCAATGCCTTCACGTTGACTATAACCTTTTGCCACCAGTCTAGCCTTGAATGTCTCCACATTCCCATCTGCACCAATCTTTCTCTTGAAGATCCATTTACACCCAATAGGTACTATACCTTCTGGTGGATCTACCAAGGTCCAGACTTGGTTTGAGTGCATCGAGTCAATTTCTGACTGCATTGCCTCTAGCCATTTCTCAGAGTCGATATCTGATATCGCCTCATTGTAGGTTTTGGGATCATCACCATGAGCACCATTACCTATGAGGAACATTTCCTCTATTCCTCTGAAATAATACCTAAGTATCTTTCAGGGGGATGGGAAAACTCTTTCCGATCTACGAGGTGGAGGAGGTAGTGTTCTTATTGGCTCAACCTGATTTGGTTCCAATTGGTCCTTAGCTCATTGTACTTGTGAGACTTTCTCATCAAGCTTAATCTGCTTTCCAATGCCGCTATCTTGAATAAACTGTTTTTCAAGAAAGATGGCATGTCGACTCACAATCACATTGTGGTCTTCTGGAATGTAGAAATAGTATCCTAATGACTCTTTAGGATATCCTATGAATCGAGCTCTAAAGGACCTAAACTCTAACTTGTCCGCTTGTTGTCTTTTGACATGAGCCGGACAACCCCAAATTCTGAGATGACTCAGACTTGGTTTCTTACCGTGCCATATCTCATACGGTGTGGTAGGAACGGTTTTAGAGGGAACCCTATTCAGTAGATAGATTGAAGTTAATAATGAATGTCCCCAAAGAAAATCTGGGAGGTCTGTGAAGCTCATCATGGATCGAACCATATCCAATAGAGTCCGATTTCTCCATTCTGAAACCCCGTTGAGTTGAGGTGTTCCTGGTGGAGTCCATTGAGAGACTATGCCATTTTCCTTAAGATAGTCTAGGAATTCCCGGCTAAGGTATTCACCTCCTCGATCTGATCGAAGAACCTTAATGGGATTTTCCTATTTGTTTTTCTACTTCATGTCTGAATTCTTTGAACTTTTCAAAAGCTTCAGACTTATGTCTCATAAGATACACATACCCATACCTAGACAGATCATCGGTAAAGGTAATGAAGTAGACAAAATTGCCTCTAGCCGGCACATCAAATGGGCCGCACACATCAGTATGTACTAGGGCAAGGAGATCTGTGGCCCTCTCCCCATGTCCAACAAAAGGGAGTTTAGTCATTTTGCCTTGAAGACAAGATTCACAAGTTGGATATGACTCAAAAGTCAATGGACTCAATAGCCCATTTTTCTCCAATTTGTTGATCCTATCTTCTGCTATATGACCTAATCTCAGGTGCCATAGATATCTGTCGTTTGGACTATCCCTAGGTCGTTTGGCATTCACGTTTTGCTCGATAGTTAAAATAGGTACATCAATATGCAACTGATAAAGACCATTAATAAGGAAACCATTTGCAATTTTATTTCTTTCATAAAGAATGTTACAATGGTCCTTAAAGAAGGTGATCACATAACCTTCTTGTGCTAAGCATGAAACAGAAATCAAATTCCTGCTAGCTGCAGGCACATAATAACAGTCTTTTAAAACTAAGTCTAAACCAGATGGTAATCGAAGAGGGTATGTTCCCACGGCTACTGCAGCAACTCTTGCTCCATTACCGATGCGTAGGATCATGTCTCCATCCCTCAGCCTCCTGCTATCCTCAAGACCCTGCATAGAAGTGCATAGATGAGCACTAGAACCAGAGTCAAGCACCCAACTGGATGCAGAAGAAACCGTAAGGTTAGACTCAATAACGAGCATACCTCCAGAAGGACCTTCCTTCTTGTTCTTTAGGGTGGCCAGGTAAGTAGGGCAGTTCCACTTCCAATGGCCGTCGCTGTTGCAATGGAAATACTTTCCTTTGCCATCGGCCTTTTTCTTCGATTCTGCCTTCTTCTTCTTTGATCCTTCCACCTTTTGCTTTTTCACAGACTTCTTTTTCTTTCCATAAGACTTTCTTTTGGAAGAAGTCCGTTCCATAGCAAGAACTGAGCCTTTAGAACCTTTCATAGAAAGCTCAGCGGTAACCAGCATATTCATTCAACTCGGCCAAGGAATTTTGAAGTTTATGCATGTGGTAATTCATGATGAATTGCCCATATGCATCAGTCAAGGATTGCAGAATAATATCGTTCTGCAGATCCAAGTCCAACTTCACACCGAGCTTCTCAAGCTCTTCCATGTCCTTGATCATTGTCAGATAGTGATCTTGGACTGACTGCCCATCATGCATCTTAGCCTTAAAAAGTCATTTTGTGACTTGATATTTGGCTGCGCGACTCTGTTCACCAAACATCTCCTGTAGGTGAGCCAACATTTGGTGAGCAGTCCCGATATCTTCATGTTGGCGCTGGAGCTCATCAGACATCGAGCCCAACATGTAGTATCTGGCCTTATTGTCTTCGTCAATCCATTTTTCCAGAGACGCTCTCTGTTCAGTGGATGGACGAGCTGGTAAGGTGGGAGGGTCCTGGTCCAAAACATGTGTTAACTTCTCTGAACCCAAAACAATTTTGTAGTTCCTGAGCCAATCTTTATAATTGGGTCCAGTCAGTCTATGTGTGTCCAGGATACGTGCCAGTGGGTTGGACGCAGACATTTTTCTGTAGAGAGTCAAAGATTCTAGTTAGATATTGTAATTTTGACTTGACCAATTTGTTTAGGGATTTTATTTTTAAACAAATTAGCTCCCACTATTTTCTCGGATCCCTACACTCCCTCTGTAGAGATGCGAAAATCTCCACGATTGATGATTTCTAGTGGGTGGTGCGGTCTCACCAACTGACTCATCACCTCACCTAACAGTTATTGGTGATGGGTTAGCCAATGAGTGAACAACTCTTGTTCAATGATTCTCTAATCATGGTGCACCCAAACTTGGTCTCTAATTCATGAATCTCACCGTATCCGGAATATTGATCCACTCCTTAGTTAAGTCAGACCCACCATTTGCATAGACTGGGTTTCTAATTGGGTCTCTCACCGTATCCGAAATATTGAGCCCAACTCATCCTCCAGCCCATAGCATCCAATGCCTAATAGACATGGTTGCATCTTTCCGGTGCAACTGAGCCACTGTATCCAGTCGAGAACAATCAACCCCGGGAAGGGCCCGCACATCTACAATGGTCTACAATGAATTGTGTTAAACTAGACATAGTCATAACAATTATGACTAACCTAGTGGCATGGGTTAGCTCGGATTATTGACCACCTCAGATCAGAACTGTGTCAACAGATATGGCCAGGTAAGTGAGACCGGTGGAAGGAATATGCCGTTAACTCGCACAAGAACGCATTCAGGTCGAGTAGCTTCCAATTAAAAACCAGTCGGTCGTCTGTGCCAAACTTACCTTAGACACCAAATTGTTGAGTCAGAACCAATTGGGTTAGCCTACAATCCAGACTCTAACCTCTAAGCCTAATTAGGTCTTGCTTGATCGTGACTCGATCTTGACCCAGACTTAATCCTATTAGGCTGGTCAATTTAAGCATTGTTGATCCCATCTAACCAACTCTTGATTCGGTTTGATCAACCGCTTAGACCTAATTGAGCTACCCAAGCCCGAACCCAGTATTATGAATATGTCTTAGATCTGAAATTCTCAATTTTAGACCTAATTAATATTCCATAAACTTAATTCTTAATTAAGTTGGGTTCATAAATAAAATATGCACAATAAATCCTAGGGTTTCAGGATCTAGGGTTTTGCAGAAAGTAAGTTTTGGGTTTCTGATTAAGGACGAACACGCAGCACCCCTACACATCATAAGAACACCCCATCGAATGGAAAGAGAGGGCTCTTTAAACCCTTCTTCGTTCTTAT
The DNA here is from genome assembly GCA_006176705.1 of Cocos nucifera. Classification (NCBI taxonomy): domain Eukaryota; kingdom Viridiplantae; phylum Streptophyta; class Magnoliopsida; order Arecales; family Arecaceae; genus Cocos; species Cocos nucifera. Next base: position 193,022 of record QRFJ01001175.1, on the reverse strand, counting down.
GACCGGACGGCCAAGAGGAATGCCTTAATCAGGAACATGTAAATACTACAAAACAGTTTATAGATCTATATCATATATCTCATATACAAATTTAGATCTAATCAAGGCATATTTTGCATACATCTCATGTATCATAATCATGCATGTTTTCAGATCTAAATTATCACATAATAATCTAAAAAATTTTAGATTTAAATTGATCTAATCAAAATAAATTCTAATCTAGACAATTATGTAGAACTATTCTACAACTAGTCTAGTCATGCATCTATCATATCTCATATGATATTTAAAATTAAATAATTTTTATTTTGATGTTTATCAGATGTTATTATAACACTTATAATATCAAAAAATAGTAAATAAGAAGATCTAAAATATGATTTAATCAGATTAAATCAAAGACATGCAAAACTATTCTATAGAACTATTCTATTCTAGAACTAGTCATGCATATCTTCATATTCTTAGATCCAAATCATTTAATTTTAATTTTTCTGATTTCAGATCTGATCACATCTCATGTGACATCTGAAATCACTTTATTTTCTAATTAAAATAAAATTAAAATCAGATCTAAATAATTTAGAACCATGGCTCTGATACCAGTTGAAGGGAAATCCTGATTTCCCGGTCCAGGTTCGTCCAGATCTGATTAGATCAAGAGATATATTTCAAAAATTTTCTCTTGATCTCAATCAGATCTTGATATATTTCAGATCTGATTCTTATTATTTTAATAAATAAAATAAAATAAGATAAATTAAATCAAATTTAATTTACCTGATTTGGGTAATCCTATTACCCTGTAGATGATCCTGATTGCAGTGGAAGGTTCTGGATCTTAGCCATGCAAGCACCTGGCCTCTACCGGTATCCACTCAGGTTGGATCTAGAGATCCTCTTCTTCTCTATCACACCTCCAAAAATCAGATCTAGATCTGATCTGGAGGATCTTCAAAACTCTTTTGAAGATCTGCAGTCGTCCTTTTGCAGCAGCGCAGCCTTCTTGCTTTTGATCGCCTTTTCTTGATCTGAATCGCACCAACCTAAGTCCAAAACTCTTTTGGACGTGGAGAGCAAGGGGAGAAAAGAATATGGCATGGAGAAGGAGGGGAGAGGCAGCCTTGGGGCGTGTCTAATTGCATTCACTTTGAATTAGGGTTGGGCGCAGGGTCTTATTTATAGACCTCTTGTGATCCAACTCCTCTTCCTCTCAACCAATCACAACCCTTTGTGAAATCAGATCTAAATCTGATTGGTTGGAATAGAGACCCCTGGATTCCTCCTTAGAGGGCGCCTAAGACCAGTCAAACTGGATTCTTAGTAGAACTCTGATTGGAATCCAAAAGGGAGGTGGAGTCCTTGTCCAACAAGGACTCCTAGGCGCCTCCTACTTGGGCTCACGCCACCCTTGGCGTGCGCCCTTCTCCTTGCCAGGTTCTGGTAGGGGGACAGGCCCCCACCAGCTCTCCAATAGGTGCATGACATGTGGTCAAAAGTCAAAGGGTCAATGGTCAATGTTTGACCAGTCAAAGGTAGACTTTTGACCAAAGTCAAAGAACAAGAAATGGCAGGTGATCAAAAATGGCAGGTACTTGGACAACCTCCAGTCAGACCATATGAAGGCCTCTGATTGAGCACAAACTCCTTTGGCTCAGTCAGGACAACTTATTTATGATAGTAAAAGAAGAACGTTAGGTTCAATCGAGTGCTAGCACGATTTCCTTGAACCTAATTGAATCTCATTCAGATCAATTGAACTAGATCAGTTCAATTGATGATCACCAGATTCAAACCCTTGTTTGTGTGACCCAGTTAGGTTCAGTTCTGTATGGTAATGGGATATGTCATGATCTCTATCATAGACATCATCGAAACTCCTTTCGATGGATCAGAACTCTTCTGATTCGAATAGCTAGAATGATCGATCATCTAAATCATTCTAATTGCTCCCAAAATCCACCAGTGACACCTAGCAGTATATGGTGGCAACCCATCAGAGCTGAATGCGAACCTCTTGGTGCAGCTACCTGTGTGATTCAGTTCTTCTATCTTGAGCCCCGATCAGATTAGGGTTAAGGTGAACTCGTCAAACCCTAGTCTCTGTCATATGATGTAATCATTCGATTTGAGTCCAATGTGAAAATCTAAATAGAAACTCTTTCTATTATTTCACTCTACCATGGCCATGGATTTCTGGACTTGATTCTCATGATCATCATAGGGCTACTCCTCTACCACCGAGGTAGATAGATTCCATCTTGATGCAATCCAGTTCCTACAATGAACATGCTATAGCCAACATACACCTCAGGGTTTCATATGGCTAGGAGACCGAGTAATGGTGTAGTCAAACTATAACACCCTCAAGGTGAACTGCCGATGCATCTCAGGTCAAAGAACCAGACACACTACTGCAGCATCGAGTCAGTCATTGACGAGAAGGTAGACTTCCTAATGACTACTCGAGGTGGTCACGCTCAGTGCCCTCGTTCTCTAACGAGTACCTGTACTCTCGCTCTGGTGTCTCCACACCGTAGACTCAAGACTCATCTACTAAAGAGAAGCGATCGTACACCAACCTTCCGGATCAATCACCATCCTCGTGATGATCCTATGGTCGGGAGCTGTTTATGAGTTAATAATGATTATTCATGTCTTAAATTTTCAACTCTTGAAAATATGAATTATCATTACCATTAACTCAAAGGATGTATCACAGACACTAAATACATAGGTGTGATAGAAAATAACCCATTTTATTGATTATAGTCAAAATTACAATTTTGCCCCTAGAAGTGTATTACAAGTGTCAGCCAATTCTGGCTTCTAGGGCACATATATCTAACAAAATATTCAAATCATTAGCTTCTTGGATTGCAGTAATTTTGGCCTTCCATGTTCTTGGCAAAGACCTAAGAATCTTTCTCATAAGGTTACTGTTAGAATAAGACTTGCCAAATCTTTTAAGACCATTTATAATATCTATAAATCTAGTAAACATTATAGTTATTGACTCATCATGCTCCATGTTGAAATGTTCATATTTGTTCACAAGCATGCTAACGTTTGACTCCTTAACTTGATTAGTGCCTTCATGAGTTACTTCGAACCTATCCCATATTTCCTTAGCCGACATGCATGTTGAAATACAATTAAATTCATTAGCATCTAGAGCATAATATAAAACAATCATGGCTCTTGCATTGAGTCGAGCCATTTTCTTATCAATCTCATCCCATTTCTTTCAAGGTTTGATTGATTCCTCACCATCAATTATCTTAGTAGGTGTGTGTGATTCCACTAACTACGATACTCAATATATCATAGTCAAGTGCTTATATGAAAATTCTCATCCGAACTTTTCAATAGGTATAGTTTGTCCCATTGAAAAGTGGAGGTCGGTTTGTGGACTGCCCCTTGGCTAGAGAAATACTAACTTGGGTTGCCATAGATCTTTATCTCTTTAATAGTTAAATCAAAGTAGGGCTAGAGCACCAAGCTCTGATACCACTTGTTGCTCAGCTATGCAACCCAAGAGAGGGGATTAATTAGATTTTTAAAATTTTAAAGCTAATTTAAAGATATCAAGATTGAATGATAATATGCAAGACATGTGTGAACCAATTTAGGTTAGAGAAAAAATATAAAAGATTAGAGAGTAAGAATTTAACAAACTAAGAAAAGAAAGATAGCAAGCACAACATAAACAAGCAAGATTTATAGTGGTTTGGTACTTTCGTTGCACCTACATTGACTCCCTAAGCTCCTACTTGGAAATTAAAATCCACTAACCGTATTCAAACTGAATACACCATTGGAATCCTCCAATCCTAGGTATCCCAAGCTAAAACACTTATTTTTTGGGTACAAGTCAATCTAATACAATCCAATTCAAGATTAGGATCAACCTTCTCAAGTTTTGGAACCCTCCTAAAAGTTGAATCAAAATAGTAAAGCAGAGTAAAAGATTAAATGATAATTAAATACAAGTTTAGCTTCCTTTGTGAGCAAATAAAATCTTAAGAATGCTTTTCACAATAATGGAGGAAGCTTCTCTAATTTTTTTGAAGGTTGTTGGAGATTTGAAGGAGTTCTTGGGAGGTAGATGAACCAGAAATGAATGCTTCTTTGCTTGAAGATGACTTTTGCTTAGAGCTAAAATTGAATCACATTAATCTCTTATGTTTTTTTCCTATTTAAAGCCTTTTAAATCTTCAATAGTTGGAGGAGAGAATCTTGAGTAAGATTTGTAGCCCTTGGAGATATTAAAGAAATCATTAAAATCTGCCAAAATAAGAAAAAAATAGTCATTGCAGAAAAAATTACATTGTAGGGGTTGACTCATGGATCGACTCATGGCATAGGGGTCGACTAATGGCACAGGGCGATTTTGAGGTCGACCTCTGAGACAAAATTTAAAAAAATAGTCATTCTATATTTTTGGCCTTCGAAATAGCAGAGGTCGACCCTTGGCATAGAGACAGCGTGCCAAATAGCCCTTTTCAGTAGGGGATGACCTAGGGGTCGACCCTTTCGCTTCAAACTTAATTTTTTTACAAAATAAGCATCCAAAAATCATGGGACTACCTTCAAAGGATTAGAAATCTTCTTTACTTGCTCTTGAGTCTCTCAGATCAAAACTTGATAAAATTATGATTTTGCTCCTAAAATATAAAAAGTCTTTTTCCAAGCTAAATTCATTAGTAATCCCCTCAAATGCTTCATAATTATCAAAATCAATTCTTGGAGCAACAATGTGTGACTCAATAGTTTTAATTTTGTATGGTAATGAGATATGTCATGATATCCATCATCGACATTATCTTAACACCTTTTGACAGATCAAAACTCTTTCTGATTCATCCAATTAGAATTATCGATTATCAAGATAATTCTAATTGATCCCAAAATCATCAATGACACCTAGCAGTATATGTTGGTAACCCATTAGAACTGAATATGAATCTCTTGGTGTAGCTATCTATGATATTGGATTCTTTCATTATGAGTCTCGACAGGATTAGGTTAAGGTTGACTCGTCAAACCCAATTCCTATCATATGATTGAATCATTCAATTTAAGTTTGATGTGAAATCCTAATAGAAATTTCTTTCTATTATTTCATACTACCATGGCCATGGGCCTAAGGACTCAATCTCATGATCATCATAGGATGACTCCTCTATCAAGATTGATAGATCTCATCTTGGTACGATCCAATTCTTATAATGAACATGCTATAACTAACATACACTTCAGGATTTCAAATGGCTACGAGATTGAGTTATGATATAGTCAAATTATAACACTCTCGAGGTGAACTGCTGATATACCTCAGATCAAAGAACCAGACATATAACTATAGCATCAATTAAGTCATCAACGAGAAGGTAGACTTCTTTATGACTGCTCGAAGTTAGTCATGCTTAATATCCTTATTCTCGATAAGCACATGTACCCTCGCTCTGGTGTCTTCACACCATAGATTCAAGATTTATCTATCCTAAGAAAGCGATCGTACACCAATATTTTAGATTGATCACCATCCTTGTGATGATCCTACAATCAGGTGTAATTTATGGGTTAATTATAATAACACATGTCTTAAATTCTCAACTCTTGAGAATATGTGTTATCATACCAGTTAATATAATGGATATATCACAAATACTTAAAACACAAATATGATAGAAAGAATAACCCATTTTATTAATTATAAGTCAAAATTATAATTATACCATTAAAATGTATTACAAGTATCAATCAATCTGGCTTCTAGGGCACACATCTAACAACGTTGTTACCTAGGATGACAACGTTTATCAAGTATAGGTTATTGTGTGCCATATGGATTGGTTATCCTCTTAACCAAGTAGTATAGAGATACTGATATGGCATGTATGTGAGATGTAAGGGTACATCATCGTGGAACGTGACCAACTTTGGAGCATTCTATTATCAAGAATTGTTCTGATGGGATATGGATATATGTGTTCCTCTGACCTGAGATCACCATGTTAACTTAGAAGCAACTCACTATACTTTGGTACCGAACTACCTAAATTTTTAATTTAATAATAAAAGATTTTTAGGCACAGTCATATACTTGTGAAGTCAGTGAGCAAATAAGATGGAATTGACCACTTCAAGAGTTTGGAGATAATGCAACACTGTATTTTAATTTAGCAAAACTTTGACAAAGATAATCCATATAATGGATGTGATATTTTGAAATACAATATGGATGACTTAATCAGGATTGACAATTAAAGCCTGAGTTATTCTTAGAGCATTCATGATCAAGGAAATGAAATATACGAAATCCATATCCACATGGGTTCTAGAATATTGCTTTATATATTCGACCTATTCGGCCATCGGATACCATTACTAGATGGTCACATTGATTACTACAAAAATTTATTTTTATGCTACTAGCTTAGGTTTGAACTTATGGGATCACACACACTAGAGATTTTGATTTGATTTGATGGTTAATCAATGATTAATAATCATTTTTAGGTCAAACAATCAATACATTTGATGTTTGACCTAGTGCAAATGTTGTAGGATGACTAATTAGCAATCAAATTGCTAATTGGCTAAATCTGATTGAGCATAAAGACTGAGATCGAGTCTAATTGAATAAAATTTAATTAGAATTAGTTCGGACTTGATAAGATTAGGTCCAATTGGTTTGTGGGATAAGCCAATTGCAAGAAAAAGTAATTCCCTATTCAATTAGGATTTGTGTGCACCTAATTTCTAATTTGATTAAAATTTAAATCAAAATTAAATATAATTTAATCTAATTTGAATGGGCTCGTAGTTGGACTAGGATCATTTTTAATTAGGTTAAACTAGTTCTAATTTGATTGGATTTAAAATTTACTTTAACCAGTTAAAACATAAGAGCCCGGTTTGACTAGGACTCTCTCTCTTGCGCCACCTCACCCTTGCCCACACCCTCTCCTTGATTTTTGGCATGGGATCTCTCATGCCTAGAGAAGCCCATGCCAACCCCTTGCACCCCTCTTCTTCTTAGATGGAAATAGATTTTGGACCAAACCAAAAACAAGTAGGTTATTTTGATTTAAAACTCTATTTGATAGAGTTTGCTAAAACCAAAACTCTATCCATGTGAGGGGCCAAACAATCTAATTTATTTCTAAATGTTTTGTTGGAAATAGAGGAAGGTTTTGTGTGCCAAATGCTGGTTCCCATGCTATGAAAAAAGGGGAGGCACCCAAGAGTTGGGTGCCCCCTATACTTATCTTATTTGGACATGCCTTTCTTAGTGTTTGACCTAGAGAAGAATTCTCACATATCACTCTATTTACGAGGGTTTGGGCATGAAATTTTGATAAGTAATTCACCAAGAGAAGGACTTTTGGGCATGTGGTTTCTAGGTGCAAGAGGGTCTTGGGGGTGGGGTTTTGTAAGGATAGAACTTTGAGTGTCCTATTGTGAGAGTAAAAGAAAAGAGAAGAAGGGGTTCTTCTCTAGGATTTCTATTCCTCCTCTTCCACTTTCTTTTGTGGGTTTTGAGAAGAGGGTTCTCTTTCCCTATTCCTCCCAACCTCCTTTGATCCTTGGAAGGTCCATGCAATTCGAAGAAGGAGGTTCAAGATCAACCAATGAAGAAAAATCTGCGAAGTGCTAGCACACTGCATTGATTTCCAACTATTAGACTTCTAATCAGTTTGAGGCTTTGTGTGGACTATCCATAGAGATCAGATACATGTGCAGCTTGAAGAGATAACCTTAGCCTCAAATCAGCAAGTAAAGTTCTCAACCATGCATAGGAATTGAGATACGATCTCAATAGTTGTCTAGATTAGATCTAGATCTGTTCGATGTTAATATGATCAACATCTTTCCTTTTATTTTATATTTAATTTTTAGATTTAATACTTGCCTAAATCATGTCATAAGATCCTAGATCTAGAGATTTCATGCATAATTTTGTTGATTAATATGATTAATCTTTGATTTCTGCTTCTCTTAATTTGAAAAAAATTCAAAATAGATGCATGTAAATCCTAGTTTTTCCTTTAGTCTTGGCATGAAATTTTTAGATGTAATTCACCATGGGATAAGGTGTTTGGGCATGGGTTATTGGGCTTTCATCTCTTGAGGGGTGTGAGCTTTCTTTAGGACAACATCAGTGCATATCCTATTGAGAGAAAAGAAAGAAGAGAAGAAGGGGTTCTTCTCCAGGATTTTTGATCTCCCTCTTCTATATACTTTTGAGATAAGAGAGGAAGAGCTTTTTTCTTAAGTTCTCCTCTAATTCTTCATCCCTTGAAAGATCCAAGAGACATGAAGAAAAAATTTAAGATCAACCATTGAAGGGATCTGCAAGGAGCTACAACCCATACAGATTTTCAATCGTCGAATCTTTGATCAGCATTGAAGCTTCATGTGGACAACCTATAGAAGCCGAACATCCTGTGCAGCTCTAAGCAATAATCTCAACCATAAAAATTTATAGTGGAGTTCTTGACCTGCAATCAAGTATAGAGATCTGATCTCTATAGTATGCTAGATTAAATCTAGATCGATATTGATATGATCAATACCTATATGTAATTTATTTTTTAGATTTATTATATGCTTTGTATCATGTCATAAGATCCTAGATGTAGGTGTTTAATGATCAGATCATGTGCATAAATAGGTTAGTATGATAAATCTAAGTCTTCCACTATGTTATTTTTTGAAAAAGGTTCAAAATATATGCATGAAATCCTACAACTTTGTCCATCATTGGTATCAAAGCCGAGGTCGATTGACATGGTATTTATGCATGTTTATATTGATTATTTAGATTATATATAAATTATATTTTTAAATTTAAATTGAAAATAAATATTTTTTTAGATCGCACGGACTGATTATAAGGTTGTCCTACTGTAAGATTTATCTCTTACAGTGGAGAGTTTGTTCTAATACGTGCTGATCTAAAAACATAATTACAATCATAAATATGTTAGATATGATCTAAATGAATTTATGATTTAATAGATTTGAAATCATTTTAATTTGAAAATAATGACCCTGAATATGTTTAGATTAGCTTTAAAATTGATTTATGGTTTTATTTGTGTTATATGCATAGTCATTGATTCAAAAATGCAATTGGTCGCTATTTATAAAATGAGCCAACCTATTTCTAAAATGAGTCATCCTACTTAGTGGGTAGAACTAGATTATAAATATATTCTACAACACTTGAAAAATATTTTCAAATTTCAAACCCTAACCCCCAATACTTAATTAAGAATTAAGGGTTACAAATTTGGATTTGGAATTATGAATTAAAAATCCTAAGACAAAAGCATAACACATTGGTTATTGGATTAGTGTGAATTAGATCTATTAATTAGATTAGACCTAAGGTTAGATTAAAGAATGGACTTAATTAGAGTAATTAACTAAATCTAATCAAGTGTTCTTTTAAATTAGGTCAAGGACACTCTAGATCAATTCTAATAGTTGTAGTTGGCCAAGTTCATGTCTTTAATAAGAACCAAATGGACATGATTTTTGGCTTAGTGGTCTAGCCCGGATTGTTAGGTAAATCCAACCAAAACTAATTAATCAGTTGGTGTCTAAGATAAGTTTGACCATTTCCACTAATGGTTTTTGTTGAAATCTTGCACCTCGAGATTCGGTCCATAATAAGCCAAGAACAACATTCAGAAGCCATGAGAAAAGGATCAGCCAATATAGTCCAGCTGGCTCCAATACGTAGTCGAGCTAGCTTGGGGAGAGATCAAGTCGCCTCAAGGTGGATCTGAGCTAGCTCTCTCAAATGAATAAAAAGCTATGCTCGGATGAGATGCAGTCGAGCTGCCTCAAACTTCTCTTGTAGCCAGACTTCTCCATTAGTCGAACTCCTTTCGGACTTTACTTTTAATCGAACTCCTTCTAGACTTCTCTTTCAGTTGAACTTTCCCATCAGTCAGACTTCTTTCGGATTTCTCCATCAGTCAAACTCCTCTCGGACTTCTTCTGCAGCTGGACTTATTCTTTATTTGAACTCCTTTCAGACTTCTCTTTCAGTTGGACTTCTCCATTAGTCGGACTCCTTTCAAACTTTTCCATCAGTCGAACTCCTCCTGGAATTCTCTTGCAATCGAACTTCTCCATCAGTCGAACTCCATCTGGATTCCTCCAGTGGATTACTTTCAAATTTCAACTAGCATTCATCTTAGATGATCTCCTCTAATCGTATTCCCTCTAGGTGATTTCTTATAGTCAAACACCTTTTAATCTATAGCTCTCTACACGGCATGAATCAACTCATTCATAAACAACTTAGAGGAGTCCTAACTCATCTGAAATTGATATATGTCAAAGCTCTTCACCAACCAATGCCTACTTTCTCTGAACATCAACTATTAAATCTTAACGAACGGGCACATCACGACAACAGACACTACTCGCCATAACAAACTCCACATGGCCCTGAGCAGCCTACTACTCGATGATTATGACTGTCACTTTCAAGTTTGTTACAAGCTCCATCTATAAAAGGGATCATCTAGATATATTTTTTTGAAGCTCTCTTCTTCTTTTCAAAACTTTACTGAATTCTTTCTTGAGCGCTCCATTTCTATTGATTAGAAGAGCTGACTTGATCATCAAAGGATCCTACCGGAGCCACCACCACCGACTTTGAATGGAACTTTATTTTATAGGTCACCGATGGCGACCTCTTCTTCCTCAACTCCAGCTCGATCCAACATCAATCAGATTCTGCACCAACAAACATGGATGAATAGCATGCATGCAAAAGTCTTTTCATAGGATCTACAACCCCTGACTCATGGACTAGGTCTACTCATTGGGTCTATGGTGCTGTTGTGCTATCTAGTGGCTAGGAGAGCAAGCGGGAGCTGATCAGATGGCTATTAGATTTATCAGGGCTTATAAGAAGACCAGACGATGTAAGAAGAAAGGAGTCTCAAAAAATCATCTTAGGGAACATAAAGATAAGGTAGGAAGCACTAGAGTGCTATAGTAGCACCTCTATGGAGGCACAAGAGGGATGAGAGAGGCTCGACGGTGCAGCAATCGAAGAGAGTATCTCAGCATAGTGTGCCAGGAGATTCCTAGGGAGATCAAGCACCAGGTCTTAGGGAGAGCCACGTGTCTCAAGGAGTGCCAGGGGTCTCAAGGACGTTGGAAGTGTTCTAGAATAGTGGGGTTCCCTAGGGATAGAGGCTGGGGCTTGATGTAGAGGCTGAGAGGATCATAGTGTCTAGAGATGTTGAGAGCACTAGACTGGTAGATCTATGATGGGGGTCTTCTTGGAATTACTTTGAGAGCATTGTATGGGTGAGTGCTTCTGGATCCTAAGAGCGGGTTGATGAGTTGAGATTGTATCTTCTTTATTGTTCTTTCTCGGTAGTGAAGTATTGCATGTCCCATGGATATGGGCACTTGGGCCAAACTACGTATATGGTTGTGTTCGTTTGTCTTCTTCTATCTTTTCATAGCAATAGGTGGTGCCATATCTCCTACAGGTGATCTTAGGTGGGTGATCCATGTTCCATAGTTATGGATCTACCTTAAAAGTAGTATCAGAGCTAGGAGGAGTCAAGTTATACCAGGGATTGCTATGGTGGTGATCAAGTTAGAAGAAGGGCACAATCAAGATGGATGCTCTGATGTACAAAAAGAAGCCAGATGGAGCTTAGTGCGAGATAGAGCTTCAGATGGAAATGGATCGAGCATAAGACTTCATTTGGGATTGATCAGCCTAGCTCGACTCTCATGTTTGTCGATCCATGAGCAGCAGGTGGTAGCCCCAGGATATGGGGGTGGTATCATTTAGGAAGCTCTCAGATTTGAGGTGGAGCTAAAGATCAAGTCAAGGTGGAGAATGTTGGAATCTTGCATCTCAAGATTCGGTCTACAATAAGCCAAGAATGACATTCAGAAGCCACAAGAAAAGGATCAGCCAATACAGTCAGGCTAGGAAGGATATGAAGCTAAGCTGGCTTAGGGTGAGATTGAGCCGGCTCAAGGTGGATCCGAGCTGGGTCTCTTAGGCGGATAGAAAACTATGCTCGGGTGAGATGCAAGCGAGCTAGCTCGACTGTGGACTGAGTCGACTTGACAGAGATGAGCAGCATGGATGAGCAGTGCACACGAGCATGCATGCAAAAGACTTTTCATGGGGTCTACAGTCTCTGATGCATGGACCAAGTCTAATCATGGGGTCTATGGAGCTATTGTGCTATCTAGCGGCTAAAAGAGCACGTGGGAGTTGATCGGATGGCTATTGGATTAATCAGGACTTATAAGATTACAAACGACCTTTGAAGAAAGGAGTCTTGGGAAAACCTCTTAGGCGGTGTAGAGACAAGGTAGGGTGTGCAGCAGTGCTATAGTAGCACCTTTCTGGAGGCACGGGGGGCTGAGAAAGGCTCGATGATGCAGTAGTTGAGGAGAGTATCTTAGCATAGTGTGCCAGGGGCTTCTCAGGAAGATCAAGCACCAGGTCTCAAGGAGAGCCAGGGGTCTCAGCGAGTTCCAAGAGCGTCAAGAATGTCGGGAGTATTCTAGAATGGTAGGGTTGCTTAGAGATAGAGTCTGGGGCTTGATGTAGTGGCTGAGAGGATCATATAGTGTCCAGGGATATCGAGGACCCTGGACTGATAGATCTATGAGGGGGCTTTTCTTGGGATTATTTTGAGAGCATTGTATGGGTGAGTACTTCTGGATCCTAAGAGAGGGTTGGTGAGTTGAGATTGTATCTCCTTTATAATTCTTTCTCGATAGTAAAGCATTGCATATCTCATGGATGTAGGCACTTGGGCCGAACCATGTATATGGTTGTGTTCGTTTGTCTTCTTCTATCTTTCCATAGCAACAGGTGGTGCCATATCTCCTACAGATGATCTTGGGTGGATGATCCTTGTTCCATAGTTATGGATCTACCCTAACAATTGAGAGCTACTCATATATGATTCATTCTTTGATGAGTTAATGGCATATCCCTCCCATCGATCTCACTTACCTAGCCATCTTAATGAAATTATATTTTAATTAGTTCACTTGATGATTCGAGTTGATCCATGTCAACTAGATAAATTAGTATGACTGATTTAAGGTGCCCCTAGACTGACTTATCTCTGGTGTCCAATAATCTGACTTGATGAAGTCAGTAGAAAGATCATGATTAGCTGGTTAATCTTCTCTTTTCTATTAAAATGGGTTAATCAAATTCTCTAAAATTATTAGTTTCTTAAAAATGAAATAGTTATAGTGATAACTAGATCATAACCTCCCACTAAGTTAAATGATAATGGGTCCATTAGCTTGATAATCATTGGAGACTCAAAGGCCTGGTGCTTATTGACTATTGGAATTATCATTCATAATATGATTACTTGGCTATGTCTCTCTAAATGGTGGTTAGGTTGACCGACAAAAGTTGGGCTTGATCATTCATTAGTTAGATATACTAAGTTTGGTTATGTTAATGGTTGAACCTAGCCAGACCTTTTTAGTAGAAGCCAAAGCCTAGTAATTAGGCTTTCAGGGCAAAATTAAAATATTAGAAGTTATTTAAAGAACTGATTAGTTAAGAATCTATCCATATATGTGAAGGAAAAATATTATTTTCCATTGCAGGATCATGCAGATCTGAGGAAGATTTTTCTAAAAATTCCTAAACAATTCAATTAGATCTAAAAGTTCTCAGATCTAATCATGGTGATATGATATTAAAAATTAAAAATTAAAATTAAATTAGATTTAATTTAAAGTACCTGATAGGGTAATCTAATTATCCTGTAATGATCCTATTGATTCCTATGGTTCTGGAAGGAGCCACGCACACGCCTAGCCTCTACCAGTATCCACTCGGGTAGGATCTGGACATCTTCTCCATATGAACCTTTTTTCCAAAAATTAGATCCGGATCTAATCCGAAGAACCTTCAAAACTATTTCTGAAGATAGCCCATCTATCACACGAACATCATCATGAAGATCTTGAATATTGTTCCAAAAATATTAGACCTCCTTCTTAGATTTGTGCTTAATATTTTAGGCTTGTAGAAGAAAAGAAGAGAGAGGATAGAGGGGGCATGGGGTATCAAGGATGGCAGACTTTGGGCATGAAAAATTATTTCTTGCATTGAATGCACTTTGATGTGAGAAAGGCTTTTATGTCCAATGCCTACTTAGAGTCCCTTTTGATCAAAATAATTGATTTATTTTATCATTAGGACTCTAGAACTTATTCTCCGTAAAAAGACATCATATACCATCTATTTTTTTCACCAAAAATAATTCAAAAAAGCATCGGCATGAGTAGATAAGGAAGAGTCCACTGCGCCTAGGACTCTTCCCTCAAGAGTTTGATCCAAATCAAACTCTATCTGGATACCTCCAAAAATTACAAAATTTGGTACACCCAATGCATAACTCATGCTCTATTACATATCTAAAATCAGATCAAAATGATTTTCAAACAATTTTCTAGAAGCATCTGATTTGGTAACCCTCAATTCTCTCAAATAGGTTAACTTTTGATCCTAGTCCAATTTGACTATGAATGGATTTAATTTCTGTAATCAATTTGATTTGGACTTATTCTAGTCAGACGAAAATAAATCCATTCAAAATATAAGAATGGGTCAAATCAAATTTGACTCGGTTGCGACGAATTAGAAAGATTTTAGAAGGAGAAAGTCAGGCTCAATCATGTGCTAGCATGATTACCTTCAAACTGATTGGATTTAATCCAAGTCAATCAAACTTGCATAGCTCAATTGATGACATCCAAATGCAAACCCTTATTTGTGTGACCTAGTTAGATTCAATTCTATATGGTAATGAGATATGTCATGATCTCCATTATCGATATCATCGAAACATCTTTTGATGGACCAGAACTTTTTTATTCGTATAATTAGAATGATTGATCATTAAAATCATCCTAATTGCTCCCAAAATTCACCAGTGACACCAAGCATTATATGGTGGCAATCCATTAGAACTAAAAGTGAATCTCTTGGTACAGTTACCTATGTGATTGGATTCTACTATCTTGAGACTCGACAGGATTAGGGTTAAGGTGAACTCATCAAACGCAATATCTGTCTTATGAATTAATCATTTGATTCGAGTCCAATGTGAAACCCTAATAGAAACTCTTTCTATCATCTTCACTCTATCGTGGCTATGGGCTTGTGGACTCAATATCATGATTATCATAGGGCTACTCCTCATCTACTGAGGTAGATAGATCCTCTATTGGTGCAATCCAATTCCTACAATGAACATGCTATAGCCGACATACACCTCAGAATTCTGAATGGCTAGGAGACTGAGTTATAGTATAGTCAAACTATAACACCCTCAAGGTGAACTGCCGATGCCCCTCAGATCAAAGAACCAGACACACCACTAGAGCATCGTGTCAGTCATCGATGAAAAGATAGACTTTCTTATGACTACTCGAGGTGGTCACGCTCAGTGCCCTCATTCTCTAATGGATACCTATACTCTCGCTCCGATGTCTCCACACCATAGACTTAAGACACATTTATCCTAAGAAAGCAATCGCATACCAACTTTTTGGATCAATCACCATTCTCATGATGATCCTATGATTGGGAGCAGTTTATGAGTTAATTATGAAAATTCATGTCTTAAATTTTTCAACTCTTGAAAATATGAATTATCATTATCATTAACTTAAAGGATGTATCACAGACACTTTTAAATACACAATATGATAAAAAATAACTCATTTATTAATTTATAGTCAAAATTATAAAATTATACTTAAAAGTGTATTACAGGTGACAGCCAATCTGGCTTCTAGGGCACACATCTAACAAACTCTCACTTAACCTAAAGATAATTGGCTACAAATCTAAGTCCCATCTTCTCAAGGAGGGATTCGATCTTCTACCGGCTCAATGGCTTTGTCAATGGGTCAGCCGCATTATCTGCAGTGTTGACTCTCTTGACCTCGACGTATCCCTTGTCGAGATAATCAGGGATGAGGTGGTATCGCCGCTCGATGTGCTTAGATTTCTGATGAGACCTCAGCTTCTTAGCTATGGCTATGACGTCATTATTATCGCAGTACAGAGGGATGGCATCTGATGGCATTACTCTGAGCTCTGCAATGAACTTTTTATACCAAAATTTTTTCTTTGCAGCTTTCGATGCAGCGATGTACTCTACTTCCATGGTGGAATCTGCTATCACAGTTTGCTTCGAACTCTTTCAACTGACAGCACCATCATTGCACTCAAACAGACTTTCAGATATTAACTTTCGATCATCTATATCGGATATAAAATCCAAGTTTGTATATCCCTAGACCTGGAGTTCTCCATCATCAAAGTCTAGAAACATATCCTTAGTCCTTCTCAAGTACTTCAGGATACATTTCACAGTAGTTCATTGCTCTTCACTTGGATTTGACTGATACTTGCTCGTGACACTCACAGCATGGCATACATGAGGCTTCCTATTACTAAAGCATAAAAGATCTTGCTCGTGCATTCAACCTCGTTAGGTGTGTTGGGACACATCTTCTTGGAGAGATGAATGCCATGTCTGAAGGGCATCAATCCTCTCTTAGAGTTTTCTATGCTAAATCTCTTTAGCACCTCCTCTATGTACATCTTCTGTGAGAGACCTAGCATTCTATTTGGTCTATCTCTATAGACCTTAATTCCTAGCATAAAGGATGCCTCTCCTAGATCTTTCATTGAGAATTCTTTAAACAACCACATTTTGACCGTAGTAAACATGAGAATATCATTCTCAATTAGAAGAATGTCATCCACGTACAGTACGTGAAAGACAACAGCGCTCCAATAACCTTTTTGAAAATACAGAGCTCCTCTTCATTCTTGATGAATCTAAATGATTTGATCATATCATTAAAATGAGCATTCCAACTTCGAGATGCTTGCTTAAGTCCACATATGGACCTTTGCAGCTTGCAGACCTTATGATCAATATCATTGGATTTGAAATCCAGCGGCTATTCCGTATAGATATCTTCCTTAAGATATCCATTTAAGAATGCCATTTTCACATCCATCTACCATATTTCATAATCAAAATAGACTACAATAGCAAGCAATGTGTGGATGGATTTGAGCATGGCTACTAGCAAAAAAGTATCATGATAATCAATGCCTTTGCGCTGACTATACTCTTTTGCTACGAGCCTTACTTTGAATGTCTCTATATTTCCATCGATACCTATCTTTCCCTTGAAAATTCATTTACACTCAATAGCTACTATACATTTAGGTGGATCTACCAAGGTTCAGACTTAGTTCAAGCACATTGAGTCAATCTCTGACTTCATTGCCCCTAACTATTATCAGAGTCGATATTTGATATTGCCTCATCGTAGGTTTTGGAATCATCATCATGAACCCCTTTCTCTGTGAGGAACATTTCCTCTACGTTCTATGAAATAGTACCTAAGTACCTTTCAAGAGGATGGGAAATCCTTTCTGATCTACGAGATGGATGAGGTAGTGATTGAACTGGCTCAATCTGATTGAATTCTATATGTTCCTTGGCTCGTGGTGCTTGGGAGACATTCTTCTCAAAGCCTAATCTATCTTCTGATGCCATTATCGTGATTAAACTATTTTTCAATAAAGATGGCATGTTGACTCATAATCACATTGTGATCTTCCGAAAGATAGAAAAAATATCCTAAAGACTCTTTAAAATATCCAATAAATCAAGCTTTAAAGAATCTAAACTTTAATTTGTCCGCCTATCTTCTCTTGACATGGGCCAAATAATCCTAAATTCTGAGATGACTCAGATTTGGTTTCTTACCATGCCATATCTCATACGGTGGGTAGGAACCATTTTAGATGGAATCCTATTCAATAGATATATAGCAGTCAAAAGACTATGTCTCTAAAGAAACTCAGAATGGTTTGTGAAGCTCATCATGGATTGAACCATATCTAATAGGATCCAATTTCTCCATTCTAAAATCACGTTGATTTGAGGTGTTCTAGGTGGAGTCCATTGTGAGACTATGCCATTGTCCTCAAGATAGTCTAAAAATTTTTGACAAAGATATTTGCCTCCTCAATTTGATTGAAAAATTTTAATGAATTTTTTTATTTATTTTTCTACGTTGAGTCTAAATTTCTTGAACTTTTCAAAAGCTTCAGACTTGTATCGCATCAAATACACATACTCGTACTAAGACAAATCATTGGTAAAGATGATGAAGTAGATGTAATTGTCCCTAGCTGGCACATCAAATGGATCGCATACATCAATATGTACTAGGACAAGCAGGTCTGTGGCACTTTCCCCATGTCCCACAAAAGGAAGCTTGATCATTTTGCCATGAAGGCATGATTCACAAATCAGATATGACTCCAAAGTTAATAGACTTAATAGCTTGAATTTCTTTAATTTGTTAATCATGTCTTCAGCTATATGACTTAGCCTAAGGTGACAAAGAACCAGAGTCAAGCACCCAACTGGATGCAGAAAAAATCATAAGATTAGATTCTATAATGAGCATACCTCCAGAAGGACCTACCTCCTTCTTGTTCTTCAGGCTGGCCAAGTAAAGAGGATAGTTTCACTTCCAATGGCCATCAGTGTTGTAATGAAAATATTTTTCTTTATCAGCGGTCTTCATCTTTGGCTCTACCTTCTTCTTCTTCTCACCATCCATCTTCTGCTTCTTCACAAACTTCTTCTTGTTTTTCAAAAAATTTTCTCTTGGAAGAAGTCCGCTCAACAGTAACTAGCATATTCATGAGCTCAGCTAAGGTATTCTGAAGTTTATGCATATAGTAGTTCATGATGAACTGCCCATACGCATCAGTCAAGAACTACAGAATTATGTCAGTCTGCAAATCCTGATCTAACCTGGCACCGAGCTTCTCAAGCTCTTCTAAGTTCTTGATCATCATCAGATAATGATCTTGGATTGACTGTCCATCATGCATTTCAGCCTTAAAAAGTCTTTTAGTGACTTGATATTTGGCTGCTCCACTTTATTCACCAAATAACTCATACAGGTGAGCCAACATTTGACAGCTGGTTTTAATATTTTAATGTTGGCGCTAGAGCTCATCAGACATCGAGCCCAATATGTAATACCTAGCTTTGTTATCTACATCCATCCACTTCTCAAGAGATGCTCTCTAATTAGCGGATGGATGGACTGGTAAGATGTGAGGATCCTATTCCAATACATTAGTCAACTTCTTGAAATCCAAAATAATTTTGAAGTTTCAGAGCAAATCCTTGTAGTTGGGTCTGGTCGGTCTATGGATGTCTAGGATATGGGCTAGTGGATTGGACGTAGATATTTTCCTATAGAGAGTCAAAGTTTCTAGTTAGATTTTATAGTTAGACTTAAATAATTTATTTTGAAAACTCATTTTTAAATACATTAGGCTCCCACTATTTACTCGGATCCCTACACTCTCTTGGCAGAGATGCAAAAATCTTCATAATTATATATTTCTAGTGGGTGGTGCGATCCCACCAACTGACTCACTTCCTCATCTAATAGTTATAGATAATAGGTCAACCGATGAATGGGCAACTCTTGTCCAATGATTCTCTAATCATGGTGCATCCAAACTTGGTCTCTAATTCATGAATCTCACCATGTCTGAAATATTGATCCACTCCTTAGTTAAGTCAAACCCACCATTTGCATAGATTAGATTTTTGATTAGGTCCCTCACCATATCCAAAATATTGTGCCCAACCCATCCTCCAACCTATAGCATCCAATACCTAATAGATATGGTTGCATCTTCCCGATGCAACTAAACCACTATATCCAGTTGAGAATAATCAACTCCAAGAAGGGCCCACACATCTACAATGGTGGAAGACCATAGACTTAATATTTTCTTAGGAAGATTTAATTTAGATCTCATTAAACTTGACTTGACTTAGTCATAACAATTATGACTAACCATATGGCATGGGTTGGCTCGAATTGTGAGCCACCTCAAATTAGAACTGGATTGACACAAATGACCAGATAAGTGAGACCGGTGGAAGGGATATACCATTAATTCGACAAGAATGCATTCAGGTCGATTAGCTTTCAATTAAAAATCAGTCGATCGTATCTACCAAACTTACCTTAGATACTAAATTATCAAATCAGAATCAATTGGATTAGCCTATAATTTAGGCTCGAACCATGGAGCCAAATTAGTCTTGATTTGATCGAGTCACATCTCAGTGTGATTCGATCTTGATCTAGACTTAATCCTATTAGGCTAGTCAAATCTAAGCTTTCTTTGATCCCACCTAACCAACTCTTAATTTGGTTTGATCAACTGCTAGACCTAATTAAGCTACCCAAGCCCGAACCCAATTTTATGAATATGTCTTAGATCTAAAAATTTATTATTTTAGATCTAATTAATTTTATAATTTTAATTCTTAATTAAGTTTTGGATTCATGAACAAAATATATAATAGAAATCCTAGGATTTCAAAATCTAGAATTTTGTAGAAAAATAAGTTATGATTTCTAATTAAGGACGAATGCGCAGCACCCCTACATGCCATAAGAACATCCGATCAAATGGAAGGAGAGGATCTTTAAACCCTTCTTTGTTCTTATGACTGAATGGCCATGGAAAATTCCTTAATCAGAAATATAATTTTTTTACTACAAAACTAGTTAGATCATATATCACATATAAAAAGATCTAACTAATACATGTCTTGCATACATCACATGTATCATCAATATGCATACTTTTATATCTAAAACATCACATATTAAATCTAAAAAATAAAATTTTAAATTTGATCATATCAAAATTAAAACTATTCTAGACATCTTATAGAACTATTCTATGACTAGTCTAAGCATGCATCTTTCATATTTCATATGAATAAATCAAAAAATTAAAAACTTTATTTTTTTAATTTTAGATCTGATTACAATAATTATAATATTAAAAAAATAAAAATTAAATAGATCTAAAATCATGTTTAATCAAATTAAATACGTGATCATACTAGACTACATATAGAACTATTCTATACCTAGTCTAGTCATGCATCTCATACATATTAGATTTAAATTATTTAATTTTTAATTTTTCAATTTTGGATCTAATCACATCTGAGGTGATATCTAAAATATTTTAATATTAGATCATAAATAAAAATAAAATCAGATCTAAGGTAGATCTGAAGAACTGCTAACCTGGCTTTAATACTAGTTGAAGAAAAAATACTATTTCCTGCCGTAGGATCGTGCAGATCTGAAAGAGATTTTTTTTAAAAATTCCTAAATAATTTGATAAAATCTAAGAATTCATTAAAATTAAATTTGATTTAATTTAAAGTACCTGATTGGATAATCTAATTATCCTATAATGATCCTATTGATTCTTGAGGTTCAGGAAGGAGCCACGCATGCGCCTGGTCTCTACCGATATCCACTTGGACAGGATGTAAACATCTTCTCCACATGAACCTTTCTTTCAAAAATTAGATCTGGATTTGATCTAAAGAACCTTTAAAATTATTTCTGAAGGCAGCCCATCCATCACACAAACAGAGTCGTGTAGATCCTGAATATTATGCCAAACATGTTGGACCTTCTTCTCAGATTTCTACCTAACATTTTAGGCTTGTAGAAGAAAAGAAGAGAGAGGATAGAGGGAGCATGGGATATCAGGGATGACAGACTTTGGGCATGGAAAATTATTTCTTGCATTGAATGCACTTTGACGTAAGAAAGGCTTTTATGTCCAACGCCTACTTAGACTCCCTTTTGACCAAAATAACTCATTTATTTTATCATTAAGACTCTAGAACTTATTTTTTAGGAAAAACCATTAGATCTCATCTATTTTTTTATCAAAAATGATTTAAAAAGATATCAGTACGAGTAGATAAGGAAGAGTCCACTAAGCCTAGAACTCTTCCCTCAAGAGTTTAATCCAAATCGAACTCTACCATAACTCAGTCTAGATACCTCCAAAAATCCTAAAATTTGGTACACCCAATGCATAATCAAGCTCTATCAATCCAAAAATTAGATTAAAATAGTTTTTAGAGAATTTTCTAGAATCATCTGATCTGGTGACCCTCAATTCTCTTAAATAGGTCAACTTTTGACCCTACTCCAATTTTACTATGAATGGATTTAATTTCTATAATTAATCTAACCTGAACATATTCCAGCTAGATGAAAATAATTCTATTTAAAATATAATAATGAGTCAAATCAAATTTTACTCGATTGCGATGAATCAGAAAGATTTCAGAAGAAGAAAGTTAGGCTCAATCATGTGCTAACACGATTACCTTGAACATAATTGGATCTAATCCAAGTCAATCAAACTAGCTTACCTAAATTGATAACATCCAGACCCAAAGTCTTATTTGTGTAGTCTAGTTAGGTTCAATTCTATACAGTAATAAGACATGTCATGATCTCCATCATCGACATCATCGAAACATCTTTTGACGGACCAAAACTTTTCTGATTCATACAATTAGAATGATTGATCATTAAAATCATCCTAATTGCTTCCAAAATCCACCAGTGACACCTAGTAGTATATGGTGGCAGCCCTTCAAAACTGAAAGCAAACCTCTCGATATAGTTAGCTGTGTGATTGGGTTCTTCTATCTTAAGCCCCAATAGGATTAGGGTTAAGGTGAACTCATCAAACCCAATGTCTATCCTATGAATTAATCATTTGATTCGAATTCAATGTGAAATCCTAATAGAAATTCTTTCTATCATCTTCACTCTACCATGGCCATGGGCTTATGGACTCAATCTCATGATTATCATAGGGCTACTCCTCATCTACCGAGGTAGATAAATCCCCTATTGGTGTAATCCAATTCCTACAATGAACATGCAATAGCCAACATACACCTTAGGATTCTGAATGACTAGAAGATCGAGTTATAGTATAGTCAAACTATAACATCCTCAAGGTGAACTGTCGATGCACCTCAAGTCATAGAACTAGACACACCACTACAGCATCGAGTCAGTCATCGACTAGAAGGTAGACTTCCTTGTGACTACTCGAGATGGTCACGCTCAGTGCCCTCGTTCTCTAATGTGTACCTGTACTCTTGCTCTAATGTCTCCACACTATAGACTTAAGATACGTCTATCCTAAAAAAATGATTGTATACCAACCTTTCGGATCGATCACCATCCTCATGATGATCCTATGGTCGAAAGCAGTTTATGAGTTAATTATAAAAATTCATATCTTAAATTTTCAACTATTGAAAATATGAATTGTCATTATCATTAACTCAAAGGATGTATCACAGATATTTTTAAATACACACTATGATAGAAATTAACTCATTTATTAATTTATAGTTAAAATTATAAAATTATCCTTAGAAGTGTATTACAAGTGACAACCAATCTGGCTTCTAAGGCACACATCTAACAACATGCACATTGTTTGACCAGCGAAAGTTGGGCTTATGTGCAGTCTGTGTCAATTTCAGTATACTCTAAGGAATTAAAATAATTTCTTAATTTAGAGGTAGAGACTATCAATTAATATAAAATAGTAGAATAATCTTTACACTAAAGTCTAAGTCTTTAGGCTTAATAAATCATATACTAATTAGATTTTTGATTTTTCTTTATGTAGCTATGGCCACTATCCTATTGCTTTGATCACTGTTGGATCATGATAAGTTAACAGGACCTATCTTTGATAACTTATATCAAAAGTTAAAGATAGTCTTGGAGCATGAGCGGATATTGTACTAAAGGGAAAAACCTTATTTCTCAGATCATGTTCATTCAAATATGATTGGATCAAGAAGGATATTTCAAAAATTTTTTTCTAAGATCCTAATCAAATCTGAGACTCTTCAGATCTAATCTTATTGATCTAATAGAATAAAATAAAATAAAAATTAAATTAAATCTAATTTAATTATACCATTATTTTGGATAATCCAATTATCTTGTGAAGATCCCGATGCTTGCCTGAGGTTCTGAATGTAGCCACACAAGCACCTAGCCTCTACCGATATCCACTTGGATAGGATCTAGAGATCTTCTTCTTCTTAATCAATCTTCCAAAAATTATATCTAGATCTGATCTTGAAGATCTTCAAAAACTCTTTTGAAGAACAATCATTGTCTCTTGCAGTAGTATTGCCTTCTTCCTTTCCTGTTGCCTTCCACTTGCTTGGATTGCACCTACCTCGTGCCCAAAAATTATGTGGAGAGGAGAGAGAGGCCCAGAGGGTGGCATGAAGAAGGTGGGAGAAAAGCTTTATGGCATGGGCTAAAGGCAGAAGCTCTTTATTCTAGGCACAGATAGGGTTTATATAGACCCTACTGTGCCATGCAGTGCCACATCATCCCGATCAATCACGGCCTTTTGTGCAATCAGATCTAAATCTAATTGGTGGGATGATATCATCTGATCTAATAAGATTAGAGTCCCTCAAAACTCTTCTTAGATGGCACCAAGACTAGGTCAAACAAGTCTTCTTGGCGCCATCTAGTTTTATTCCCTAAAGCAACTGGACTCCCATCTGTATGGGACTCCATGTTCTATCCTCATGGGGTGCATGCCTCCATAGGCGTGCGCCCCTCACCTATCTACTTTTTAGTAGGGGATAAGGCTCAAGGTTCTCCCCTATTTGTGCATAACACATCGGCAGATATCTAAATGTCAAAGATCAACATTTGATCAAAGTCCAAAGATAAGATTTAGCAGATGACGAAAAATTGCAGAAGTCATCTCAAATTTATTTCATAAATTAAGACAATCCTTTTCTAATCCAAACAAACTCTAGTCAGACCAAGTAAAGGTTCCTAAGTGAGCCCAAACACATTTGGCTCAGTTGAGACAAGTTTTAATGATTGTTAAAGGAGAACATTTGGCTTAATCGTGTGCTAGCACGATTTCCTTGAACCTAATTGAATCTTATTGAAATTAATTGAACTAGATTAATCTAATTAATGATATCCCGATTCAAACCACTGTTTGTGTGACCCAATAAGGTTCAGTTCCATATGGTAATAGGATATGTCATGATCTCTATCATCGACATCATCAAAATACCTTTCGATGGATCAGAACTTTTTTGATTCAGACAACTAGTATGATCAATCATCCAAATCATTCTAATTGCTCTCAAAATCCACCAGTGACACCTAGCAGCATATGGCGGTAATCCATCAGAACTGAATATGAACCTCTCGGCATAGTTTCCTATGTGATTAAGTTTCTTTATCTTGAGCCCCGATCGGATTAGGGTTAAGGTGATCTCGTCAAACCCTAATATCCGTCATATGAATTAATCATTCGATTCAAGTCCAATATGAAAATCCTAATAGAAATTCTTTCTATTATTTCACTTTGCCATGGCCATGGGCTTATGGACTTGATTCTCATGATCATCGTAGGACTGTTCCTCTTTTACCATGGTAGATAGATCCCTTATTGGTGCAATCCAATTCATACAATGAACATGCTATAGCCAACATACACCTCATGGTTCTGAATGGCTAGCAGACCGAGTTATGGTGTAGTCAAACTACAACACCCTTAAGGTGAACTACTGATGCATCTCAGGTCAAAGAACCAGACACACCACTGCAGCTTTGAGCTAGTTATCGATGACAAGGTAGACTTCCTCATGACTGCTCAAGGTGGTCATGCTCGGTGCCCTCGTTCTCTAACGAGTACTTGTACTCTCACTTTGGTGTCTCTACACCATGGACTCAAGACTCATCTATCCTAAAGAAGCGATCGTACACCAATCTTTCAGATCAATCACCATCCTCATGATGATGCTACGGTAGGAAGCATTTTATGAGTTAATAATAAAAATTCATGTCTTAAATTTTCAACTCTTAAAAATTTGAACTATCATCACCATTAACTCAACGGATGTGTTGGTACAGATTTTGGTTGATACTGAAATAAGCTGAAGTGGAGGTAGATGAGGTCACTGTCGGTGACCTACAAAATAAAGTTCTATCCAGAGTTGGTGGGGGGTTGGCTCCGATAGGACCCTTCGACGGTCCAGTTAGCTCTTGCCAATAGAAATGGATTGCTCGGTGTGGAGTTTGATAGAGTTTCGAGGAGGAGATAAGAGCTTAGAACCTAGCGCAAGCATATCTAGAGGGTCCTTTTTATAGGCAAAGCTTGTTGTAACTATCTTGATTAATAACTATCGTAACCATCCTGATTAATGCCAATCGTTATTGACTTGATAAATATTGATCATTATTGTTGTGTAATCGTTTAGCAGTGGGATCGCCTGTAGGAATCCATCAATAGTCTGTAAAGAGTTCAGCTTCCACAGAAGCTCAGTTATTAAAGAAGTCCGCAAGGAGTTTAGCTTTCATAGAAGCCCGAATGCTGGAGTTCGGTCGGTTGAAGGGATTCGGCTAAAACTCGATCGCTAGGAAGTTCGGAAGGAGCTTGGACACTAAGAAGTCTTGAAGGTTGATGGAGTTCAGCTAAGGCTCGTCCGCTGAGGAGCTCAGCTCCCATAGAATTTCAACCACTGAGGAGTTCGATCGGAGCTCGACTGCTAATGAGTTCGATCGATTAAAGGGGTTTGAAAGGAGCTTGGCCGCTAAGGTGCTCGGCTAAGGCTCATCCACCGAAGCTTTCCCGTGACTACCGATTGCATTATCGATTGAGCATCTGATTGGACTTCGATGGGAGTGGGGTTTATCCCCAACAATAGTCCCCCCACTCCCAAGTTTAAAATTCGAAGGAAGGGAGTACCAAAATAGGCGACTATCGAAGTCCTTTCCTGTCTCTACATCCATTGAAGTTGAAGTTCGAGAGATCATATCTCCTGCCCCAAAGGTTACCTCGGGGGAGATCTTATCTCCTACGGTCGAGGTTGATGCAGTCACTCGGGAGAGATCTTATCTCTAGCCGAGGTTGGCTTCGGTGGCCGGGAGAGATCTTATCTCTAGCCGAGATTATTGCGGTCCCTCGAAAGAGATCTTATCTCTAGTCGAGGTTGGCTTGGGCACTCAAAAGAGATCTTATCTTTAGCCAAGGTTGGCTGTGATCGAGAGAGATCATATCTCTAGCCGAGGTTGGCCTGGGTGCTCGGAAGAGATCTTATCTCTGACCGAGGTTGGCTCAGGTGCTTGGGAGAGATCTTATCTCTAACTAAGATAAGCTTAGGCACTCGAGAGAGATCTTATCTCTAGCTGAGGTTGACCCGAGCGCTCAGGAGAGATCTTAACTCTGACCAAGGTTGGCTCGGTCGCTCGGGAGAGATCTTATCTCTGGCCGAGGTTGGAGGTCTTTGACCTGCTTGTGTTAGGACGAGGTTCTCCTCCAGTTCCTAACACGATAACTATTGACTGCTTTTTTCCTATCATCATATAGCTTTTGCATCCAGAAATAATATTATTGAAAATGATGAATTTTATCGAGGGAAAGTTATTGGCAGCACATCCCCGTTTCAGGGTCATGGGGGCGTTGTTCCTCCGAGTTCCCTCAGGCAGTAAATCTCGAGCCGGACGACCTTCTCTATCTCATATTGTCCTTCTCAATTTGGAGCAAGCTTCTCTTGGCTTTGTTATGGGGAGATGATAGCCCATCTAAGTACCAAGCCCTGAAGATAGCATCGATGATGTCGGAAGGCAGTCGATCTCTTTATCGTTCCTCCCTCATTGATGGTTCTAGCTTCGAGGGGAGGACTACTTTGCACCCCTCCATCGGGGCTTCCTTGATGCCGAGCTCGAGAATGAGTTCGGGCCTTGCTTGCCTGGGGGAGGTCGTGAGCATGGCCAAACTTCATTCCACCCTCCTATGAAACCTTCTGGTGGAGAACTTCATGCTCCTTTATCAGGACTTCTTTGATGACGAGCTCGAGGGGGAGTTCGGCGGCCTTGCTCACACCAAACTTCATTCTTCTTTCCTATGAAACCTTCTGGAAGAGAACTTCATGCTCCTTTGTCAGGGCTTCCTTGATGATGAGCTCAAGGGGGAGTTCGGCGGCCTTGCTCACACCGAACTTCATTCCGCCCTCTTATGAAACCTTTGTTGGAGCTTTCTTGATGATAAGCTCAAGGGGGAGTTCAGCGGCCTTCCTCACGCTGAACTTCATTTCGCCCTCCTGTGAAACCTTTATCGGGGCTTCCTTGATGATGAGCTCGAGGAGTTTGAGCCTTGCTTGTGCTGGGGGAGGTCGCAAGCACGATCAAACTTCATTCCACCCTCCTGTGAAACCTTCTGGGGGAGAACTTTTGCTCTCTATTTCTTTTTCCTAAGGGCAATGGGTATGCTAGCCCGAGTACTCTTCCTTGGGGCTGATTTTTGATATCCTGATGGCGGATTTCCTGGTGGAGTCACTACTGAGGGCTGTTGCATGGCCTGCATCATCTTGATGAGGCCACGAACCTACTAGACTAGTAGATTGAACTGAAGGAAAATCCTGATTTTTCGATCCAGGTTCATTCAGATCTGATCAGATCAAGAGATATATTTTAAATTTTTTTTTCTTTGATCCATATCAGATCTGAAATATTTCAGATCTAATTCATATTATTTTAATAAATAAAATAAATTTAGATAAATTAAATCAAATTTAATTTATCTTGAAGTGTGTAATCCTATTATCCATTGATGATCCTGTAAGCAACGGAAGGTTCTGCATCTAGCCATGCAAGTGCCTGGCCTCTACCTATTTCCACTCAGGCTGGATCTGAAGATTCTCTTCTTCTCTATCATGTCTCCAAAAATCAAATCTGGATCTGATCTGGAGGATCTTCAAAACTCTTTTCGAGGATCAACAGTTGTCCTATGCAGCAGTGCAGCCTTCTAGCTTTCAGTTGCCTTTCTCTCGTCCGGATCGCACCAACCAAGGTCCAAAACTCCTTTTGAATGTGGAGAGGAGAGGGAGAAGGTTGGTTTGGTATGGAGGAGAGGAGAAGCAGCCTTGGGGCATGGAGAATTATTATTCCCAATCTTGATTTGAGTTGGGCATAGGGTCTTATTTATAGACTGTCTGTGATCCAACTCCTCTTCCTCCCAACCAATCACAACTCTTTATGAAATCAGATCTAAATCTGATTGGTGGGAATAGAATCCCCTGGATTTCTCCTTAGAGGGTGCCTAAGACCAGTCAAAGTTGATTCTTAGGAGAACTCTAATCGGAATCCAAAAAGGAGATGGAGTCCCTATCCAATAGGGACTCCTAGGCGCCTCCAGCTTGGGCACACGCCAAGGGTGGCGTGCGCCCTCCTCCTTGCTAGGTTCTGGTAGGGGGACAAACCCCCACTAGCCCTCCAATAGGTGTGTGACACATGGATAAAAGTCAAAGTATCAATGGTCAACATTTGACCGATCAAAGGTCAACTTTTGACCAAAGTCAAAGGATGAGAAATGGCAGGTGATCAAAAATGGCAGGTAATGTCTTACAAAATAAGACAACCTTTTCTGACTTGGACAAGCTCCAGTCAGACAAAGTGAAGGCCTCTAAATGAGCACAAACTCCTTTGGCTCAGTCAGGACAACTTATTTATGATAGTAAAAGAAGAACGTTAGGTTCAATCGAGTGCTAGCACGATTTTCTTGAACCTAATTGAATCTCATTCAGATCAATTGAACTGGATCAGTTCAATTGATGATCACCAGATTCAAACCCTTGTTTGTGTGACCCAGTTAGGTTCAGTTCTGTATGGTAATGGGATATGTCATGATCTCTATCATCGACATCATCGAAACTCCTTTCGATGGATCAGAACTCTTCTGATTCGAACAGTTAGAATGATCGATCATCTAAATCATTCTAATTGCTCCCAAAATCCACCAGTGACACCTAGCAGTATATGGTGGCAACCCATCAGAGCTGAATGCGAACCTCTTGGTGCAGCTACCTGTGTGATTAAGTTCTTCTATCTTGAGCCCCGATCAGATTAGGGTTAAGGTGAACTCGTCAAACCCTAGTCTCTATCATATGATGTAATCATTCGATTCAAGTCCAATGTGAAAACCTAAATAGAAACTCTTTCTATTATTTCACTCTGCCATGGCCATGGGACTTCTGGACTTGATTCTCATGATCATCATAGGGCTGCTCCTCTACCACCGAGGTAGATAGATTCCATCTTGATGCAATCCAGTTCCTACAATGAACATGCTATAGCCAACATACACCTCAGGGTTCCGATATGGCTAGGAGACCGAGTAATGGTGTAGTCAAACTATAACACCCTCAAGGTGAACTGCCGATGCCACCTCAGGTCAAAGAACCAGACACACTACTGCAGCATCGAGTCAGTCATTGACGAGAAGGTAGACTCCCTAATGACTACTCGAGGTGGTCACGCTCAGTGCCCTCGTTCTCTAACGAGTACCTATACTCTCGCTCCGGATGTCTCCACACCGTAGACTCAAGACTCATCTACTAAAGAGAAGCGATTGTACACCAACCTTCCTGGATCAATCACCATCCTCGTGATGATCCTATGGTCGGGAGCATTTTATGAGTTAATAATGATTATTCATGTCTTAAATTTTCAACTCTTGAAAATATGAATTATCATTACCATTAACTCAAAGGATGTATCACAGACACTAAATACACATATGTGATAGAAAATAACCCATTTTATTGATTTATAGTCAAAATTATAATTTTGCCCCTAGAAGTGTATTACAAGTGTCAGCCAATTCTGGCTTCTAGGGCACATATATCTAACAATCTCCCACTTATCCTAAAGCCAATTGGCTACAAGTCTAAGTCCCATCTTCTCAAGGTGGGCTTCGATCTTCTGCTGGCCCAACGGCTTTGTAAGTGGGTCTGCCACATTATCTGTGGAGTTGACTCTCTTGACCTCGACGTAACCCTTCTCGAGGTAATCGCGGATGAGGTGGTATCGCCGCTCAATGTGCTTGGATTTTTGGTGAGACCTCGGCTCCTTAGCAAGGGCTATGGCGCCATTGTTGTCGCAGTATAGAGGAATGGCATCTGATGGCATTACTCCAATTTCTGCAGCAAACTTCTTGTACCAGAATGCTTCCTTCGCAGCCTCTGATGCAGCGATATATTCTGCTTCCATGGTGGAATCTGCTATCACAGTTTGCTTGGAACTCTTCCAGCTGACAGCACCACCATTGCACACAAACAGACTCCAGATGTCGACTTTCGATCATCTATATCGGACATGAAATCCGAGTCTGTGTATCCCTGGACTTGGAGTTCTCCATTACCAAAGACCAACATCATATCCTTAGTTCTTCTCAAGTACTTAAGGATACATTTCACAGAAGTCCAGTGTTCTTCACCTGGATTTGACTGATATCTGCTTGTGACACTCACAGCATGGGCTATATCAGGTCGTGTACATAGCATGGCATACATGAGGCTCCCTATTGCAGAAGCATAAGGGATCTTGCTCATGCATTCTATTTCCTCAGGTGTGCTAGGGCACATCTTCTTGGAAAGATGAATACCATGTCTGAAGGGTATTAATCCCCTCTTAGAGTTTTCCATACTAAACCTCTTTAGTACTTTCCTCTATGTACATCTTCTGTGAAAGTCCTAGCATCCTATTCGGTCTATCCCTATAGACCTTAATTCCTAGAATAAAGGATGCTTCACCTAGGTCTTTCATGGAGAATTCCTTGGACAACCATATTTTGACTGTCATGTCAACATGGGAATATCATTCCCAATAAGGAGGATGTCATCCACGTACAATACGAGGAAGACAACAGCGCTCCCACTGACCTTTTTGAAAGACACATGGTTCCTCTTCATTTTTGATGAAACCAAACTTTTTGATCACATCATTGAAATGAGTGTTCCAGCTCCGAGATGCTTGCTTAAGTCCATATATGGACCTTTGCAGCTTGCAAACCTTGTGATCAGTATCACTGGATGTGAAACCTAGCGGCTGTTCCATATAGATATCTTCCTCAAGATATCCATTTAAGAATGCCATTTTTCACGTCCATTTGCCATATTTCATAATCGAAATAGGCTGCAACGGCAAGCAATGTGCGGATGGATTTTAGCATAGCCACTGGGGAAAAGGTATCCTGATAGTCAATGCCTTCGCATTGACTATAACCTTTTGCCACTAGTCTAGCCTTGAATGTCTCCACATTTCCATCTGCACCAATCTTTCTCTTGAAGATCCATTTACACCCAATAGGTACTATACCTTCTGGTGGATCTACCAAGGTCCAGACTTGGTTTGAGTGCATCGAGTCAATTTCTGACTGCATTGCCTCTAGCCATTTCTCGGAGTCGATATCTGATATCGCCTCGTTGTAGGTTTTGGGATCATCACCATGAGCACCATTACCTACGAGGAACATTTTCTCTACTTTCTCTGAAATAATACCTAAGTATCTTTCAGGGGGATGGAAAACTCTTTCCGATCTACGAGGTGGAGGAGGTAGTGTTCTTATTGGCTCAACCTGATTTGGTTCCAATTGGTCCTTAGCTCGTTGTACTTGTGAGACTTTCTCATCAAGCTTAATCTGCTTTCCAATGCCGCTATCTTGAATAAACTATTTTTCAAGAAAGATGGCATGTCGACTCACAATCACATTGTGGTCTTCTGGAATGTAGAAATAGTATCCTAATGACTCTTTAGGATATCCTATGAATCGAGCTCTAAAGGACCTAAACTCTAACTTGTCCGCTTGTTGTCTTTTGACATGAGCCGGACAACCCCAAATTCTGAGATGACTCAGACTTGGTTTCTTACCATGCCATATCTCATATGGTGTGGTAGGAACGATTCTTAGAGGAAACCCTATTCAGTAGATAAATTGAAGTTAACAATGAATATCCCCAAAGAAAATCTAGGAAGGTCTGTGAAGCTCATCATGGATCGGACCATATCCAATAGAGTCCTGATTTCTCCATTCTGAAACCCCGTTGAGTTGAGGTATTCCTGGTGGAGTCCATTGAGAGACTATGCCATTATCCTTGAGATAGTCTAGGAATTTTTGGCTAAGGTATTCACCTCCTCGATCTGATCGAAGAACCTTAATGGGATTTTTTCAGTTTATTTTTCTACTTCATGTCTGAATTCTTTGAACTTTTCAAAAGCTTCAGACTTGTGTCTCATAAGATACACATACCCATACCTAGATAGATCATCGGTAAAGGTAATGAAGTAGACAAAATTGCCTCTAGCCGGCACATCAAATGGGCCGCACACATCAGTATGTACTAGGGCAAGGAGATCTGTGGCCCTCTCCCCATATCCTACAAAAGGGAGTTTAGTCATTTTGCCTTGAAGACAAGATTCACAAGTTGGATATGACTCGAAAGTCAATGGACTCAATAGCCCATTTTTCTCCAATTTGTTGATCCTATCTTCTGCTATATGACCTAATCTTCAGGTGCCATAGATATCTATCATTTGGACTATCCCTAGGTCGTTTGGCATTCACGTTTTGCTCGATAGTTAGAATAGGTACATCAATATGTAGCTGATAAAGACCATTAATAAGGAAACCAATTGCAATTTTATTTCTTTCATAAAGAATGTTACAATGGTCCTTAATGAAGGTAATCACATAGCCTTCTTTTGCTAAGCATGAAACAGAAATCAAATTCCTGCTAGCTATAGGCACATAATAATAATCTTTCAAAACTAAGTCTAAACCAGATGGTAATCGAAGAGGGTATGTTCCCACGACTACTACTGCAACTCTTGCTCCATTATCGATGCATAGGATCATGTCTCCATCCCTTAGCCTCCTACTATCCTCAAGACCCTGCATGGAAGTGCATAGATGAGCACTAGATCTAGAGTCAAGCACCCAACTGGATGTAGAAGAAACCGTAAGGTTAGACTCAATAATGAGCATACCTCCAGAAGGACCTTCCTTCTTGTTCTTCGGGGTGGCCAGGTAAGTAGGACAGTTCCGCTTCCAATGACCATTGCTGTTGCAAAGGAAATACTTTCCTTTGACATCGATCTTTTTCTTTGGCTCTGCCTTCTTCTTCTTTGTTTCTTCCATCTTCTGCTTTTTCACAGACTTCTTTTCTTTCCATAAGACTTTCTTTTAGAAGAAGTTTGTTCCATAGCAAGAACTAAGCCTTTAGAATCTTTCACAGAAAGGTCAGCGGTGACCAGCATATTCATTAATTCGGCCAAGGAATTTTGTAGTTTATGCATGTGGTAATTCATGATGAATTATCCATATGCATTAGTCAAGGATTGCAGAATAATATCATTCTGTAGATCCAAGTCTAACTTCATACCGAGCTTCTCAAGCTCTTCCATGTCCTTGATCATCATCAGATAGTGATCTTGGACTGACTGCCCATCATGCATGTTAGCCTTAAAAAGTCATTTCATGACCTGATACTTGGCTGTGCGACTCTGTTCACCAAACATCTCCTATAGGTGAGCCAACATTTGGTGAGCAGTCCCGATATCTTCAGGTTGGTGCTGGAGCTCATCAGACATCGAGCCCAACATGTAATATCTGGCCTTATTATCTTCGTCTATCCATTTTTCCAGAGATGCTCTCTGTTCAGTGGATGGATGGGCTGGTAAGGTGGGAGGGTCCTGATCCAAAATATGGGTTAACTTCTCGAAACCTAAAATAATTTTGT
>QRFJ01001175.1:72140-157397 GCA_006176705.1 Cocos nucifera | reverse complement strand
CCTTGATGATGAGCTCAAGGGGGAGTTCGGCGGCCTTGCTCACACCGAACTTCATTCCGCCCTCTTATGAAACCTTTGTTGGAGCTTTCTTGATGATAAGCTCAAGGGGGAGTTCAGCGGCCTTCCTCACGCTGAACTTCATTTCGCCCTCCTGTGAAACCTTTATCGGGGCTTCCTTGATGATGAGCTCGAGGAGTTTGAGCCTTGCTTGTGCTGGGGGAGGTCGCAAGCACGATCAAACTTCATTCCACCCTCCTGTGAAACCTTCTGGGGGAGAACTTTTGCTCTCTATTTCTTTTTCCTAAGGGCAATGGGTATGCTAGCCCGAGTACTCTTCCTTGGGGCTGATTTTTGATATCCTGATGGCGGATTTCCTGGTGGAGTCACTACTGAGGGCTGTTGCATGGCCTGCATCATCTTGATGAGGCCACGAACCTACTAGACTAGTAGATTGAACTGAAGGAAAATCCTGATTTTTCGATCCAGGTTCATTCAGATCTGATCAGATCAAGAGATATATTTTAAATTTTTTTTTCTTTGATCCATATCAGATCTGAAATATTTCAGATCTAATTCATATTATTTTAATAAATAAAATAAATTTAGATAAATTAAATCAAATTTAATTTATCTTGAAGTGGGTAATCCTATTATCCATTGATGATCCTGTAAGCAGCGGAAGGTTCTGGATCTAGCCATGCAAGTGCCTGGCCTCTACCGATATCCACTCAGGCTGGATCTGAAGATCCTCTTCTTCTCTATCATGTCTCCAAAAATCAAATCTGGATCTGATCTGGAGGATCTTCAAAACTCTTTTCGAAGATCAGCAGTTGTCCTATGCAGCAGTGCAGCCTTCTAGCTTTCAGTCGCCTTTCTCTCGTCTGGATCGCACCAACCAAGGTCCAAAACTCCTTTTGGATGTGGAGAGGAGAGGGAGAAGGTGGGTTTGGCATGGAGGAGAGGAGAAGCAGCCTTGGGGCATGGAGAATTATTATTCCCAATCTTGATTTGAGTTGGGCGTAGGGTCTTATTTATAGACTGTCTGTGATCCAACTCCTCTTCTTCCCAACCAATCACAACTCTTTATGAAATCAGATCTAAATCTGATTGGTGGGAATAGAGTCCCCTGGATTCCTCCTTAGAGGGTGCCTAAGACCAGTCAAAGTTGGTTCTTAGGAGAACTCTAATCGGAATCCAAAAAGGAGATGGAGTCCCTATCCAACAGGGACTCCTAGGCGCCTCCAGCTTGGGCACACGCCAAGGGTGGCGTGCGCCCTCCTCCTTGCCTAGGTTCTGGTAGGGGGACAAGCCCCCACCAGCTCTCCAATAGGTGTGTGACACATGGACAAAAGTCAAAGTATCAATGGTCAACATTTGACCAGTCAAAGGTCAACTTTTGACCAAAGTCAAAGGACGAGAAATGGCAGGTGACCAAAAATGGCAGGTATTGTCTTACAAAATAAGACAATCTTTTCTGACCTTGGACAAGCTCCAGTCAGACCAAAGTGAAGGCCTCTAAATGAGCACAAACTCCTTTGGCTCAGTCAGGACAACTATTTATGATAGTAAAAGAAGAACGTTAGGTTCAATCGAGTGCTAGCATGATTTTCTTGAACCTAATTGAATCTCATTCAGATCAATTGAACTGGATCAGTTCAATTGATGATCACCAGATTCAAACCCTTGTTTGTGTGACCCAGTTAGGTTCAGTTCTATATGGTAATGGGATATGTCATGATCTCTATCATCGACATCATCGAAACTCCTTTCGATGGATCAGAACTCTTCTGATTCGAACAGCTAGAATGATCGATCATCTAAATCATTCTAATTGCTCCCAAAATCCACCAGTGACACCTAGCAGTATATGGTGGCAACCCATCAGAGCTGAATGTGAAACCTCTTGGTGCAGCTACCTGTGTGATTAAGTTCTTCTATCTTGAGCCCCGATCAGATTAGGGTTAAGGTGAACTCGTCAAACCCTAGTTCTCTGTCATATGATGTAATCATTCGATTCAAGTCCGATGTGAAAACCTAAATAGAAACTCTTTCTATTATTTCACTCTGCCATGGCCATGGGCTTCTGGACTTGATTCTCATGATCATCATAGGGCTGCTCCTCTACCACCGAGGTAGATAGATTCCATCTTGATGCAATCCAGTTCCTACAATGAACATGCTATAGCCAACATACACCTCAGGATTCCATATGGCTAGGAGATCGAGTAATGGTGTAGTCAAACTATAACACCCTCAAGGTGAACTACCGATGCACCTCAGGTCAAAGAACCAGACACACCACTGCAGCATCGAGTCAGTCATTGACGAGAAGGTAGACTTCCTAATGACTACTCGAGGTGGTCACGCTCAGTGCCCTCATTCTCTAACGAGTACCTATACTCTCACTCTGGTGTCTCCACACCATAGACTCAAGACTCATCTACTAAAGAGAAGCGATTGTACACCAACCTTCTGGATCAATCACCATCCTCGTGATGATCCTATGGTCGGGAGCATTTTATGAGTTAATAATGATTATTCATGTCTTAAATTTTCAACTCTTGAAAATATGAATTATCATTACCATTAACTCAAAGGATGTATCACAGACACTAAATACACATATGTGATAGAAAATAACCCATTTTATTGATTATTAGTCAAAATTATAATTTTGCCCCTAGAAGTGTATTACAAGTGTCAGCCAATTCTGGCTTCTAGGGCACATATATCTAACAATCTCCCACTTGTCCTAAAGCCAATTGGCTACAAGTCTAAGTCCCATCTTCTCAAGGTGGGCTTCGATCTTCTGCTGGCCCAATGGCTTTGTAAGTGGGTCTGCCACATTGTCTGTGGAGTTGACTCTCTTGACCTCGACGTAACCCTTCTCGAGGTAATCGCGGATGAGGTGGTATCGCCGCTCAATGTGCTTGGATTTTTGGTGAGACCTCGGCTCCTTAGCAAGGGCTATGGTGCCATTGTTGTCGCAGTATAGAGGAATGGCATCTGATGGCATTACTCCGATTTCTGCAGCAAACTTCTTGTACCAGAATGCTTCCTTCGCAGCCTTCTGATGCAGCGATATATTCTGCTTCCATGGTGGAATCTGCTATCACCATTTGCTTGGAACTCTTTCAGCTGACAGCACCACCATTGCACACAAACAGACTCCCAGATGTCGACTTTCGATCATCTATATCGGACATAAAATCCGAGTCTGTGTATCCCTGGACTTGGAGTTCTCCATTACCAAAGACCAACATCATATCCTTAGTTCTTCTCAAGTACTTAAGGATACATTTCATAGAAGTCCAGTGTTCTTCATCTGGAATTTGACTGATATCTGCTTGTGACACTCACAGCATGGGCTATATCAGGTCGTGTACATAGCATGGCATACATGAGGCTCCCTATTGCAGAAGCATAAGGGATCTTGCTCATGCGTTCTATTTCCTCAGGTGTGCTAGGGCACATCTTCTTGGAAAGATGAATACCATGTCTGAAGGATATTAATCCCCTCTTAGAGTTTTTCCATACTAAACCTCTTTAGTACTTCCTCTATGTACATCTTCTGTGAAAGTCCTAGCATCCTATTCGGTCTATCCCTATAGACCTTAATTCCTAGAATAAAGGATGCTTCACCTAGGTCTTTCATGGAGAATTCCTTGGACAACCATATTTTGACTGTCATTAACATGGGAATATCATTCCCAATAAGGAGGATGTCATCCACGTACAATACGAGGAAGACAACAGCGCTCCCACTGACCTTTTTGAAGACACATGGTTCCTCTTCATTTTTGATGAAACCAAATGTTTTGATCACATCATTGAAATGAGTGTTCCAGCTCCGAGATGCTTGCTTAAGTCCATATATGGACCTTTGCAGCTTGCAAACCTTGTGATCAGTATCACTGGATGTGAAACCTAGCGGCTGTTCCATATAGATATCTTCCTCAAGATATCCATTTAAGAATGCCATTTTCACGTCCATTTGCCATATTTCATAATCAAAATAGGCTGCAATGGCAAGCAATGTGCGGATGGATTTTAGCATAGCCACTGGGAAAAGGTATCCTGATAGTCAATGCCTTCGCGTTGACTATAACCTTTTGCCACTAGTCTAGCCTTGAATGTCTCCACATTTTCATCTGCACCAATCTTTCTCTTGAAGATCCATTTACACCCAATAGGTACTATACCTTCTGGTGGATCTACCAAGGTCCAGACTTGGTTTGAGTGCATCGAGTCAATTTCTGACTGCATTGCCTCTAGCCATTTCTCAGAGTCGATATCTGATATCGCCTCGTTGTAGGTTTTGGGATCATCACCATGAGCACCATTACCTACGAGGAACATTTTCCTCTACTTTCTCTGAAATAATACCTAAGTATCTTTCAGGGGGATGGAAAACTCTTTCCGATCTATGAGGTGGAGGAGGTAGTGTTCTTATTGGCTCAACCTGATTTGGTTCCAATTGGTCCTTAGCTCGTTGTACTTGTGAGACTTTCTCATCAAGCTTAATCTGCTTTCCAATGCCGCTATCTTGAATAAACTATTTTTCAAGAAAGATGGCATGTCGACTCACAATCACATTGTGGTCTTCTGGAATGTAGAAATAGTATCCTAATGACTCTTTAGGATATCCTATGAATCGAGCTCTAAAGGACCTAAACTCTAACTTGTCCGCTTGTTGTCTTTTGACATGAGTCGGACAACCCCAAATTCTGAGATGACTCAGACTTGGTTTCTTACCATGCCATATCTCATACGGTGTGGTAGGAACTATTTTAGAGGAAACCCTATTCAGTAGATAAATTGAAGTTAACAATGAATGTCCCCAAAGAAAATCAGGGAGGTCTGTGAAGCTCATCATGGATCGGACCATATCCAATAGAGTCTGATTTCTCCATTCTGAAACCCCATTGAGTTGAGGTATTCCTGGTGGAGTCCATTGAGAGACTATGCCATTTTCCTTGAGATAGTCTAGGAATTCTTGGCTAAGGTATTCACCTCCTCGATCTGATCGAAGAACCTTAATGGGTTTTCCAATTTATTTTTCTACTTCATGTCTGAATTCTTTGAACTTTTCAAAAGCTTCAGACTTGTGTCTCATAAGATACACATACCCATACCTAGATAGATCATCGATAAAGGTAATGAAGTAGACAAAATTGCCTCTAGTCGGCACATCAAATGGGCCGCACACATCAGTATGTACTAGGGCAAGGAGATCTGTGGCCCTCTCCCCATGTCCAACAAAAGGGAGTTTAGTCATTTTGCCTTGAAGACAAGATTCACAAGTTGGATATGACTCGGAAGTCAATGGACTCAATAGCCCATTTTTCTCCAATTTGTTGATCCTATCTTCTGCTATATGACCTAATCTTAGGTGCCATAGATACCTATCGTTTGGACTATCCCTAGGTCGTTTGGCATTCACGTTTTGCTCGATAGTTAGAATAGGTACATCAATATGTAGCTGATAAAGACCATTAATAAGGAAACCATTTGCAATTTTATTTCTTTCATAAAGAATGTTACAATGGTCCTTAAAGAAGGTAATCACATAGCCTTCTTAGTGCTAAGCATGAAACAGAAATCAAATTCCTGCTAGCTGCAGGCACATAATAACAGTCTTTCAAAACTAAGTCTAAACCAGATGGTAATCG
Organism: Cocos nucifera; assembly: GCA_006176705.1. Lineage (NCBI taxonomy): Eukaryota > Viridiplantae > Streptophyta > Magnoliopsida > Arecales > Arecaceae > Cocos > Cocos nucifera. The sequence continues at coordinate 151,725 of QRFJ01001175.1, read as the reverse complement.
AAGAGGGTATGTTCCCACGGCTACTGCAGCAACTCTTGCTCCATTATCGATGCATAGGATCATGTCTCCATCCCTCAGCCTCCTGCTATCCTCAAGACCCTGCATGGAAGTGCACAGATGAGCACTAGAACCAGAGTCAAGCACCCAACTGGATGCAGAAGAAACCGTAAGGTTAGACTCAATAATGAGCATACCTCCAGAAGGACCTTCCTTCTTGTTCTTCAGGGTGGCCAGGTAAGTAGGACAGTTCCGCTTCCAAGTGGCCGTCGCTGTTGCAATGGAAATACTTTCCTTTGACATCGGCCTTTTTCTTCGGCTCTGCCTTCTTCTTCTTTGTTCCTTCCACCTTCTGCTTTTTCACAGACTTCTTTTTCTTTCCATAAGACTTTCTTTTGGAAGAAGTCCGTTCCATAGCAAGAACTGAGCCTTTAGAACCTTTCATAGAAAGCTCAGCGGTGACCAGCATGTTCATTAATTCGGCCAAGGAATTTTGAAGTTTATGCATGTGGTAATTCATGATGAATTGCCCATATGCATCAGTCAAGGATTGCAGAATAATATCATTCTGTAGATCCAAGTCTAACTTCACACCGAGCTTCTCAAGCTCTTCCAATGTCCTTGATCATCATCAGATAGTGATCTTGGACTGACTGCCCATCATGCATCTTAGCCTTAAAAAGTCATTTCGTGACTTGATACTTGGCTGCGCGACTCTGTTCACCAAACATCTCCTATAGGTGAGCCAACATTTGGCGAGCAGTCCCGATATCTTCATGTTGGTGCTGGAGCTCATCAGACATCGAGCCCAACATGTAATATCTGGCCTTATTATCTTCGTCTATCCATTTTTCCAGAGATGCTCTCTGTTCAGTGGATGGATGGGCTGGTAAGGTGGGAGGGTCCTGGATCCAATACATGGGTTAACTTCTCGAAACCCAAAATAATTTTGTAGTTCCTTGAGCCAATCTTTATAATTGGATCCGGTCAGTCTATGTGTGTCCAGGATACGTGCTAATGGGATTGGACGCAGACATTTTCCTGTAGAGAGTCAAAGATTCTAGTTAGATACTGTAATTATGACTTGACCAATTTATTTAGGAATTTTATTTTTAAATAAATTAGCTTCCACTATTTTCTCGGATCCCTACACTCCCTCTGTAGAGATGCAAAAATCTCCATGATTAATGATTTCTAGTGGGTGGTGCGGTCTCACCAACTGACTCATCACCTCACCTAACAGTTATTGGTGATGGGTTAGCCAATGAGTGAACAACTCTTGTTCAATGATTCTCTAATCATGGTGCACCCAAACTTGGTCTCTAATTCATGAATCTCACCGTATCTGGAATATTGATCCACTCCTTAGTTAAGTCAGACCCACCATTTGCACAGACTGGATTCCTAATTGAGTCTCTCACCGTATCCAAGAATATTGAGCCCAACTCATCCTCCAGCCCATAGCATCCAATGCCTAATAGACATGGTTGCATCTTTCTCGGTGCAACTGAGCCACTGTATCCAGCCGAGAACAATCAACCTCGGAAAGGGCCCGCACATCTACAATGGTGGAAGACCTCAGACTTAATCTTTTCTTAGGGAGAATTGATTCAGGTCTCATTAAACTAGACTTGTCATAGTCATAACAATTATGACTAACCTAGTGGCATGGGTTAGCTCGGATTATTGACCACCTCAGATCAGAACTGTGTCAACAGATATGGCCAGGTAAGTGAGATCGGTGGAAGGAATATGCCATTAACTCGTACAAGAATGCATTCAGGTCGAGTAGCTTCCAATTAAAAATCAGTCGATCGTATGTGCCAAACTTACCTTAGACACCAAATTGTTGAGTCAGAACCAATTGGGTTAGCCTACAATCCAGACTCTAACCTCTGAGCCTAATTAGGTCTTGCTTGATCGTGACTCGATCTTGACCCAGACTTAATCCTATTAGGCTGGTCAATTTAAGCATTGTTGATCCCATCTAACCAACTCTTGATTCGGTTTGATCAACCGCTTAGACCTAATTGAGCTACCCAAGCCCGAACCCAGTATTATGAATATGTCTTAGATCTAAAATTCTCAATTTTAGACCTAATTAATATTCCATAATCTTAATTCTTAATTAAGTAGGGTTCATAAACAAAATATGCACAATAAATCCTAGGGTTTCAGGATCTAGGATTTTGCAGAAAGTAAGTTTTGGATTTCTGATTAAGGACGAACACGCAGCACCCCTACACATCATAAGAATGCCCCATCGGATGGAAGGAGAGGGCCTTTAAATCCTTCTTCATTCTTATGACCGGACGGCCAAGAGGAATGCCTTAATCAGGAACATGCAATACTACAAAACAGTTTTAGATCTATATCATATATCTCATATACAAATTAGATCTAATCATGGCATATTTTGCATACATCTCATGTATCAAATCATGCATATTTTTAGATCTAAATTATCTCATAATAATCTAAAAAATTAGATTTAAATTGATCTAATCAAAATAAATTCTAATCTAGACAATTATGTAGAACTATTCTACAACTAGTCTAGACATGCATCAATCATATCTCATATGATGTTTAAAATTAAATAATTTTTATTTTCTATTTTTTAGATATTATTATAACCATTATAATATCAAAAAATAGTAAATAAATTAATCTAAAATATGATTTAATCAAATTAAACTAAATACATGCAAGACTATTCTATAGAACTTTTCTATTTTAGAACTAGTCATGCACATTTTCTAATCTTAGATCCACATCATTGAATTTTAATTTTCTCTAATTTCAGATCTGACCACATCTCATGTGACATCTGAAATCACTTATTTTTTAATTAAAATAAATTTAAAAATAGATCTAAACACATTTAGAATCTTGGCTTTGATACCAGTTGAAGGGAAATCCTGATTTCTCGGTCCAGGTTCGTTCAGATCGGATCAGATCAAGAGATATATTTCAAAAAAAATTTTCTTTGATCTATATCAGATCTAAGATATTTCAAATCTAATTCTTATTACTTTAACAAATAAAATAAATTTAGATAAATTAAATCAAATTTAATTTACCTTGAAGTGGGTAATCCTATTATCCGTTGATGATCCTGTAAGCAGCGGAAGGTTCTGGATCTAGCCACGCAAGTGCCTGGCCTCTACCGGTATCCACTTAGGCTGGATCTGGAGATCCTCTTCTTCTCTATCACATCTCCAAAAATTAGATCTGGATCTGATCTGGAGGATCTTCAAAACTCTTTTCGAAGATCAGCAGTTGTCCTTTGCAGCAGTGCAGCCTTCTAGCTTTCAGTCGCCTTTCTCTCATCTGGATTGCACCAACCAAGGTCCAAAACTCCTTTTGGATGTGGAGAGGAGAGGGAGAAGGTGGGTTTGGCATGGAGGAGGAGAGGAGAAGCAGCCTTGGGGCATGGAGAATTATTATTTCCAATCTTAATTTGAGTTGGGCGTAGGGTCTTATTTATAGACTGTCTGTGATCCAACTCCTCTTCCTCCCAACCAATCACAACTCTTTGTGAAATTAGATCTAAATCTGATTGGTGGAAATAGAGTCCCCTAGATTCCTCCTTAGAGGGCACCTAAGACCAGTCAAAGTTGGTTCTTAGGAGAACTCTAATCGGAATCCAAAAAGGAGATGGAGTCCTTGTCCAATAGGGACTCCTGGGCGCCTCCAGCTTGGGCACACGCCAAGGGTGGCATGCACCCTCCTCCTTGCCAGGTTTTGGTAGGGGGACAAGCCCCCACCAGCCTCTCCAATAGGTGCATGACACATGGACAAAAGTCAAAGTGTCAATGGTCAACATTTGACCAGTCAAAGGTCAACTTTTGACCAAAGTCAAAGGATGAGAAATGGCAGGTGACCAAAAATGGTAGGTAATGTCTTACAAAATAAGACAACCTTTTTTGACTTGGACAAGCTCCAGTCAGACAAAGTGAAGGCCTCTAAATGAGCACAAACTCCTTTGGCTCAGTCAGGATAACTATTTATGATAGTAAAAGAAGAACGTTAGGTTCAATCGAGTGCTAGCATGATTTTCTTGAACCTAATTGAATCTCATTCAGATCAATTGAACTGGATCAGTTCAATTGATGATCACCAAATTCAAACCCTTATTTGTGTGACCCAGTTAGGTTCAGTTCTGTATGGTAATGGGATATGTCATGATCTCTATCATCGACATCATCGAAACTTCTTTCGATGGATCAGAACTCTTCTGATTCGAACAGCTAGAATGATCGATCATCTAAATCATTCTAATTGCTCCCAAAATCCACCAGTGACACCTAGCAGTATATGGTGGCAACCCATCAGAGCTGAATGTGAACCTCTTGGTGCAGCTACCTATGTGATTAAGTTCTTCTATCTTGAGCCCGATCAGATTAGGGTTAAGGTGAACTCGTCAAACCCTAGTCTCTGTCATATGATGTAATCATTCGATTTCAAGTCCAATGTGAAAACCTAAATAGAAACTCTTTCTATTATTTCACTCTTCCATGGCCATGGACTTCTAGACTTGATTCTCATGATCATCATAGGGCTGCTCCTCTACCATCGAGGTAGATAGATTCCATCTTGATGCTATCCAGTTCCTACAATGAACATGCTATAGCCAACATACACCTCAGGGTTTCGTATGGCTAGGAGACCGAGTAATGGTGTAGTCAAACTATAACACCCTCAAGGTGAACTACCGATGCATCTCAGGTCAAAGAACCAGACACACTACTGCAGCATCGAGTCAGTCATTGACGAGAAGGTAGACTCCCTAATGACTACTCGAGGATGGTCACGCTCAGTGCCCTCGTTCTCTAACGAGTACCTATACTCTCGCTTTGGTGTCTCCACACCATAGACTCAAGACTCATCTACTAAAGAGAAGCGATTGTACACCAACTTTTTGGATCAATCACCATCCTCGTGATGATCCTATGGTCGGAAGCATTTTATGAGTTAATAATGATTATTCATGTCTTAAATTTTCAACTCTTGAAACTATGAATTATCATTACCATTAACTCAAAGGATGTATCACAGACACTACATACACATATGTGATAGAAAATAACCCATTTTATTGATATTAGTCAAAATTATAATTTTGCCCCTAGAAGTGTATTTCAAGTGTCAGCCAATTCTGGCTTCTAGGGCATATATATCTAACATGAACTGCTCTGCATCTATGGTGGCTTCAGGTGGAACGTGGGTTGCCAGGGCTAAAGCAGGAGTAGATGGACCTGCTGCGGAGATCGCCGATTGCGAGTCGAAGCTCTCCTGAGAAGCATTTTCTCTTGGGAATGAACTCTAGATCATTGCGGAACACTTCTTTAAGATAAGGAACAGTTAGCCCTCCTTCTAGCACCAAATCTATTGGTGGAGATTTTGGTTGATGATGGAATCAGCTAGAGTGGAGGTGGGCGAGGTCGCCGTCGGTGACTTACAAAATAAAGTTTCATCCCGAGCCGATGGGGGGGTGGCTCCGACAGGACCCTCCGACGGTCAAGTTAGCTCTGGCCAATAGAAATGGAGTGCTCAGTGTGGAGTTCAATAGAGTTTCGAGGAGGAGATAAGAGCTTAGGACCTAGTGCAAGCATATCTAGAGGGTCCCTTTTATAGGCGAAGCTTGTTGTAACTGCCTTGATTAACGAATGTCATAACCATCCTGATCAATGTCAATCATTATTGACTTGATAAATGCTGATCGTTATTATCGTGTAACCATTTAGTAATGGGATCGTCTATAGGAATCCATCAATAGTCTGTAAAAAGTTTGGCTTTCGTAGAAGCCCGACTATCGGAGAAGTCCATAAGGAGTTCGGCTTTCATAGAAGCTCGACTGTTGGAGTTCGGCTGGTTGAAGAGATTTGGCTGAAACTCGATCGCTAGGGAGTTCAAAAGGAGCTTGGCCACCAAGGAGTCCGAAAGACTGATGGAGTTTGGCTAAGGCTCGTCTGCTGGGATCTTGAAGGAGCTCAGCCACTGAGAGGTTTGGATTTCGTAGAAGTTCGGCCACTGAGGAGTTCGATTGGAGCTTGGCTGCTAATGAGTTCGATCGATTGAAGGGGTTCGAAAGGAGCTCGATCGCTAAAGAGCTCGATTAAGGCTTGTTTGTTGAAGCTTTCCCATGACTATCGATTGTATTATCAGTTGAGCATCCGATTAGACTTCAGTGGGAGTGGGGTTTATCCCCAACAGGATGTATCATAGATAATTTCAAATACACAGTATGATAGAAAATAATCCATTTTATTATTTATAGTCAAAATTATAATTTTGCTCTTAGAAGTGTATTACAAGTGTCAGCCAATCTGGCTTCAAGGGCACACATATCTAACAAACTTCCACTTGTCCTAAAGCCAATTGGCTACAAATCTAAGTCCCATCTTTTCAAGATGGGCATCGATCTTCTGCTGGCCCAACAGCTTTATGAGTGGGTCTACCATATTGTCTATGAAATTAACTCTCTTGACCTTAACATAACCTTTCTCGAAGTAATCACAGATGAGATGGTATCACTGCTCGATGTGATTGGATTTTTGGTGAGATCTCGGCTCCTTAGCTAGGGCTATAGCGCCATTATTATCATAGTATAGAGGAATGGCATCTAATGGCATCACTTGGATCTCTGCGGTGAACTTCTTGTACCAGAATGCCTTCTTTGCAGCTTTTGATGCAGTGGTGTACTCTACTTCCATGGTGGAATCTGCTATTACTGTCTGCTTAGAACTCTTCCAACTAACGACACCCCCATTACACATAAATTGACTCCCAGATATCAACTTTCGATCATCTATATCGAACATAAAATCCAAGTCTGTATACCACAGGACTTAGAGTTAGAGTTCTCCATTATCAAAAACCAACAACATATTCTTAGTTCTTCTTAAGTACTTAAGGGTACATTTCATAAAAGTCCAATGTTCTTCATCTGGATTCGACTGATATCTGCTCGTGACTCTCACAGCATAGGCTGTATCAGGTCATGTATATAACATTGCATACATGAGGCTCCTATTACTGAAGCATAAGGGATCTTGCTCATGTGTTTAATCTCTTCAGATGTGTTAGGATACATTTCCTTGGAGAGATGAAGGCCATGTCTGAAGGGTACCAATTCTCTCTTAGAGTTTTTCATGCTAAACCTCTTTAACACTTCCTCTATGTACATCTTCCATGAAAGACCAAGCATCCTATTCGGTCTATCTCTATAGATCTTAATTTCTAGAATGAAGGATGTTTCTCTTAGGTCTTTTATGGAGAATTCTTTAGATAATCACATTTTAACTGTGGTTAACATAAGAATATCATTTTCAATAAGAAGGATATCATCCTTGTACAGTAAGAGGAAGATAATAGTGCTCCCACTGATCCTTTTGAAAATTCATGGTTCCTCCTAGTTCTTGATGAAACCAAATAATTTGATCACATCATTAAAACAAGTATTCCAGCTCTGAGATGCTTGCTTAAGTGTATATATGGACCTTTGCGGCTTGCAAACTTTGTGACCAACATCACTAGATGTGAAACCCAGCAGCTGTTCCATATAGATATCTTCCTCAAGGTATCCATTTAAGAATGTCGTTTTCATATCCATTTGCTATATTTCATAATCAAAATAGGCTGCAACAGCAAGCAATGTGCGGATTGATTTTAGCAAAGCTATTTATGAAAAGGTATCCTAATAGTCAATGCCTTCATGCTGACTATGCCCTTTTGCCACTAATCTAGCTTTAAATGTCTCCGCATTCCCATCTGCACCAACCTTTCTCTTACAGATCCATTTACATCTAATAGGTACTATATCTTCAAGTGGATCTACCAAGGTCCACACTTGGTTTGAGTGCACCGAGTCAATTTTTGACTTCATTGCCTCTAACCATTTCTCAAAGTCGATATCCGATATCACCTCGTCATAGATTTTGGGATCATCACCATGAACCCCATTACCTATGAGGAACATTTTTCCTACTTTCTCTAAAATAGTACCTAAGTACCTCTCAGGAGGATGGAAAATCCTTTTCGATCTACGAGATGGAGGAGGTAGTGATTGTATTGGCTCAACCTGATTTGGTTCCATAGGATCCTTAGCTCGTTGCTCTAGTGAGGCTTTCTCCTCGAGCTTGATCTGCTTTCCAATACAGCCATCTTGAATAAACTATTTTTTAAGAAAAATGGCAAGCTGACTCACAATCATATTATGGTCTTCTGAAATATAGAAATAATATCCTAATGACTCTTTAGGATATCCTATAAATTGAGCTCTAAAAGACCTATAGACTAACTTGTCTGCTTCTTGTCTTTTGACATAAGCCGGACAACCCCAAATTCTAAGATGACTCAGACTTGGTTTCTTACCATGCCAGATCTCATATGGTGTAGTAGGAATGGTTTTAGAGGGAACCCAATTCAGCAAACATATAGCAGTTACAGACTATGCCTCCAAAGAAAATCAGGAAGGTTTATGAAGCTTATCATGGATCGGACCATATCTAATAGGGTCCGGTTCCTCCATTCTGAAACTCCATTGTGTTGAGGTGTTCCAAGTGGATTCCATTGAGTGACTATATCATTTTGCTTGAGATAGTTTAGGAATTTTTGACTAAGATATTCACCTCCTTGATCTGATCGAAGAACCTTAATGGGTTTTTCAGTTTGCTTTTCAACTTCATGTCTAAATTTCTTGAAATTTTTAAAAGCTTCAAACTTATGTCTCATAAGATACACGTACCTATATTGAGATAAATCATCGGTAAAGATTATGAAGTAGTCAAAGTTGCCTCTAGTCGACACATCAAAAGGGCCGCATACATCAGTATGTACTAAGGCAAGTAGATCCATGACCCTTTCCCCATGTCCTACAAAAAGGAGCTTAGTCATTTTGCCATGAAGATATGATTCATAAATTGGATATGACTCAAAAGTCAACGGACTCAATAGTTTGATTTTTCTCTAATTTATTGATCCTATCTTCTTCTATATGACGTAGCTTTAGGTGCCATAGTTACCTATCGTTTGGAGTATCCTTGGGTTGCTTTGATCTTATGGCATTCACATTTTGCTCGATATTAAAGATAGATACATCAATATGTAACTAGTAGAGACCGTTAATGAGGAAACCACTTGCAATTTTATTTTTTTCATAAAGAATATTACAATGGTCCTTAAGAAAACTAATTACATAGCCTTCTTGTGCAAAACATGAAATAGATATCAAATTCCTGCTTGCAGCAGGCATATAATAACGATCCCTAAGTAGTAAATCTAAGCCAGATGGTAGTCGAAGAGGGTAGGTTCCCACGGCCATAGCAGCAATTCTTGCTCCATTTCTGATGCATAGGATCATCTCACCATCCCTCAGCCTCCTACTATCCTCAAGACTCTACATGGAAGTGCATAAGTGAGCACTAGAACTAGAGTCAAGCACCCAACTGGATGCAGAAGAAATCATAAGGTTAGATTTAATAACGAGCATACCTCCAGAAGGATCTGTTTCCTTCTTACTCTTCAGGATGGCCAGGTATGTTGGGCAGTTTCACTTTCAGTGGCCGTCAGTATTATAATAAAAATACTTTTCTTTGTCAGCGGCCTTCTTCTTTAGCTCTGCCTTCTTTTTCTTTCCTCCTTCCATCTTCTATTTTTTCACAGACTTCTTCTTCTTTCTAAAAAAATTTTTTGGAAGAAGTTCGTTCCATAGCAAGTACTGAGCCTTTCGAACCTTTAATAGAAAGCTCAAAAGTAACCAACATATTCATAAGCTCGGCTAGGGTATTCTGAAGTTTATGCATATGGTAGTTCATGATGAATTGCCCATACGCATCAGTCAAGGATTACAGAATTATATCATTCTGCAGATCCTGGTCTAACTTCACTCCGAGCTTCTCAAGCTCTTCCAAGTTCTTGATCATCATCAGATAATGATCTTGGACTGATTGCCCATCACACATTTTAGCCATAAACAATCATTTAATGACTTGAAATTTGGCTGCACGACTCTATTCACCAGATAACTCTTGTAGGTGAGCCAATATTTGGCGGACAATCTTAATATCTTCATGTTGATGCTGAAGCTCATCAGACATTGAGTCCAACTTGTAGTATCTAGCCTTATTATCTTCATCTGTCCATTTGTCAAGAGATGCTCCCCATTCTGTGGACTGACGAGCTGGTAAGGTGGAGGGATCCTGATCCAATAAATGAGTCAACTTCTTAGAATCCAAAAAACTTTTAAAGTTCTAGAGCCAATCTTTATAATTGGATCCGATCAGTCTATGGGTGTCCAGGATATGGGCTAGTGGATTGGATGCAAATATTTTTCTTTTTCCTGTAGAGAGTCAAACTTTTTAGATAGATTTTGTAATTAAGACTTGACCAATTTATTTAGGGGTTTGATTTTTAAATAAATTAGCTCCTGCTATTATCTTGAATCCCTATTCCTCCTCTGTAGAGATGCGAAAATATTCATGATTATTGATTTCTAGTAGGTGGTGTAGCCCCACAAACTGACTCATCACCTCACTTAATAGTTATTGATGATGGGTTAGCCAATGAGTGAGTAACTATTGTCCAATGATTCTATAATCATGGTGCACGTAGGCTTGGTCTCTAATTCATGAATCTCATCGTATCCGAAATATTTATCCATTCCTTAGTTAAGTCAGACCCACCATTTGCATAGATTGGATTTCTAATTGGGTTTCTCACCGTATCCAAAATATTAAGTCCAATCCATCCTCCAGCCCATAGCATCCAATGCCTAATTGACATGGTTGCATCTTTCTGGTGCAACTAAACCACTATGGCCAACCGAGAACAATCAATCCTAGGAAGGGCCTGCACATCCACAATGGTGGAAGACTGTAGACTTAATCTTTTCTTAGGAAGATTTGATTTAGGTCTCTTTAAACATGACTTGACATAGCCACAACCATTATGACTAACCTAGTGGCTTGGGTTAGCTCAGATTATTAGCCATCTTAGATCAAGACTGAGTCAACAAATATGGCTAGGTAAGTGAGACTGGTGGAAGGGATATGCCATTAACCCGATAAGAATGCTTTCGAGTCGAGTAGCTCTCAATTAAAAATCAGTCGATCGTATCAGCCAAACTTACCTTAGACACCAAATTGTTGAGCCAAAACCAATCGAATTAGCCTACAATCTAGACTCTAACCACTAAGCCTAATTAGGTCTTAACTTGATCGATCACTCATGTGACTCGACCTTGACCCAAACTTAATCCTATTAGATTGGTTAATTTAAGCAGTCTTGATCCCATCTAACCAACTCTTGATTCGATTTGATCAACTGCTAGACCTAATTAACCTACCCAAGCCCGAACATAATTTTATGAATATATCTTAAATCTAAAAATTCTCAATTTTAGATCTAATATATTTTATAATCTTAATTCTTAATTAAGTTTAGGGTTCATAAATAAAACTTGTATATAAAATTCTAGGGTTTCAGGATCTAGGATTTTGTAGAAAATAAATGTTAGATTTCTGATTAAGGATGAATGCACAGCACCCCTACACATCATAAGAATACACCATCGAATGAGAGGAGAGGGCCTTTAAATCCTACTTCATTCTTATGATCCGACGGCCAAGGGGAATGCCTTAATCAGAAATATAATAAATCTATAAAACTATTTAGATCTACATCATATATCACATATATAAAAATTGATCTAACTAAAAACATGTTTTGCATACATCTCATGTATCATATCATGCAAATTTTTAGATCTAAATTATCTCATAAATATCTGAAAGATAAGATTTAAATTTGATCATATCAAATTAAAAATTATTCTAGATAATTTTGTAGAACTATTCTACAACTAGTCTAAAGATGCATCTATCATATCTCATATGAACAAATTAAATAAATTTATTTTCTAATTTTTAGATCTATTTATAATATTTATAATATTATAAAATATTAAATAAATAGATCTAAAATTATAATTAATTAAATTAATATTATGATCATGTTAGACTATACATAGAATAATTCTATTCCTAGTCTATTCATGCATCTCATACATCTTAGATTTAGATTATTTAATTTTTAATTTTTTAATTTTAGATCTAATCACATCTCATGTGATATCAATAACTATCTAATTATTAGATCAAAAATAAAATAAATTAGATCTAATAAATTTTGGAACCTGGATCTGATACCAGTTGAAGAAAAAAATCTTGTTTCCCAGATCAGGTTCGTTCAGTTCTGATTAGATCAAGAGGGATATTTCAAAAATTTTTCTCTAAGATTCTAATCAAATGTAAGATTCTAAAGATCCAATCTTATTAATCTAATAAAATAAAATAAAATAAAAATTAAATTAAATCTAATTTAATTATACCTTTACTTTGGGTAATCCAATTATCCTGTGATGATCCCAATGTTTGCTTGAGGTTCTGAATGTAGCTATGTAAATGCCTGGCCTCTACTGGTATCTACTTGGACAAAATTTGGAGATCTTCTCCTTCTTCAATCAATCCTTTCAAAAAATTAGATTTAGATCTGATTCTTGAAGATCTTCAAAAACTCCTTTTGAAGAACAACCATTGTCTCTTGCAGTAGTGCTGCCTTCCTTCCTTTTCCTGTCGCCTTTCACTTGCTTGGATCGCACCTAACTCATGCCCAAAAACTCTTGGGCATGGAGAGGAGAGAGAAGATTAGAGGGTGGCATGGAGAAGGAGGGAGAAAAGCTTTGTCGTCTGGGCTAAAGGTAGAAGCTCTTTATTCTAGGCGCAGATAGGGTTTATATAGACCCTGCTATGCCATGTAGTGCCACATCATCCAAGTCAATCATGGCCCTTTGTGTAATCAGATCTAAATTTAATTAGTGGAATGACATCATCTGATCTAATTAGATTAGGATCCATCAAAACTCATCTTAGATGGCACCAAGACTAGGTCAAACAAGTCTTCTTGGTGCAATCTAATTTGATTCCCTGAAGCAACTAGAGTCCCATCTGTATGGGACTCCATCTTCTATCCTCATGAAGTGCATGCCTCCCTAGGCATGCAACCCTTGCCTATCTACTTTTAGCAGGAGGATGAGATCCAAGGTTCTCTCCTATTGGTGCTTGACACATGGGCAGATGTCTAAGTGTCAAAGGTCAACATTTGACCAAAGACCAAAGACAAGATTTAGTAAGTGACAAAAAATGGTGGATGTTGTCTCAAATTTATTTTACAAATTAAGACCATCCTTTTCTGACCTAGACAAGCTCTAGCTTGACTAAGTAAAGGTTCCTGAGTGAGCCCAAACATATTTGGCTTAGTTGAGACAAGTTTTAATGATTGTTAAAGTAGAACATTAGGCTCAATCGTGTGCTAGCATGATTTCCTTGAACCTAATTGAATCTTATTCAAATCAATTAAACTGAATTAATCCAATTGATGATATCTAGATCCAAATTCTTATTTGTGTGATCTAGTTAGGTTTAGTTTCGTATGGTAATAGGATATGTCATGATCTCTATCATCGACATCATCGAAATATCTTGCAGTGGATTAGAATTTTTCTGATTCAGACAACTAGTATGATCGATCATCCAAATCATTCTAATTGCTTCCAAAATCCACCAGCGACACCTAGTAGCATATGGTGGCAACCCATCAGAACTAAAAGTGAACCTCTCGATGCAGTTTTCTATATGATTAAGTTCCTCTAACTTGAGCCCCGATCGAATTAGGGTTAAGGTGATCTCGTTAAACCCTATATCCGTCATATGAATTAATCATTCGATTCAAGTCCAATGTGAAAATCCTAATAGAAACTCTTTCTATTATTTCACGCTACCATGGCCATGGGCTTATGGACTTGATTCTCATGATCATCATAAGGTTGCTCCTCTTCTACCGAAGTAGATAGATCCTTTATTGGTGCAATTCAATTCCTACAATGGAAATGCTATAGCCAACATACACCTCATGGTTCCAAATGGCTAGCAAATCGAGTTATGGTGTAGTCAAACTACAACAACCTCAAGGTGAACTATCGATACACCTCAGGTCAAAGAACCAGATACACCACTACAGCTTCGAGCCAGTCATCGATGAGAAGGTAGACTTTCTCATGACTGCTCGAGGTGGTCACGCTCAGTGCCCTCATTCTCTAACGAGTACCTATACTCTCGCTCTGATGTCTCTACACCATAGACTCAAGACTCATCTATCCTAAAGAAGCGATTGTACACCAATCTTTTGGATCAATCACCATCCTTATGATGATCCTACGGTCAGAAGCATTTTATGAGTTAATAATGAAAATTCATGTCTTAAATTTTCAACTCTTGAAAAAATGAACTATCATTGCCATTAACTCAAGGGATGTATCACAAACATTTTTAAATACACATTATGATAGAAAATAATCTATTTTATTATTTATAATCAAAATTATAATTTTGCTCTTAGAAGTGTATTACAAGTATCAGCCAATCTGACTTCAAGGGCACACATATCTAACAAACTACCACTTACCCTAAAGCCTGTTGGATACAAATGTAAGTCCCATCTTCCCAAGATGGGCTTCGATCTTCTGCTGGTCTAATGGCTTTATGAGTGGGTCTGCTGTATTGTCTGTGAAGTCGACTCTCTTGACCTTGATGTAACCTTTCTCAAGGTAATCGTGGTTAAGGTGGTATCGCCGCACGATGTGCTTAGATTTCTGATGAGACCTCAGCTCCTTAGCTAGGGCTATGGCACCATTATTGTTGTAGTATAGAAGAATGGCATCCGATGGTATCACTCCAATCTCTGTGTTGAACTTCTTGTACCAGAATGCCTCCTTCGCAGCTTCTGACGTTGCGATGTACTCTGCTTTCATGGTGGAATCTGCTATTACTATCTACTTGAAACTCTTCCAACTGACAGCACCATCATTACATACAAATAGACTCTCAGATGTCGACATTTGATCATCTATATCAGACATAAAATCTAAGTCTATATACCCCTGGACCTAGAGTTCTCCATTACCAAAAATGAACAACATATCCTTAGCTCTTCTTAAGTACTTAAGGATACATTTCACAGAAGTCCAGTGTTCTTCACCTAGATTCAAGTGATATCTGCTCGTGGCACACACAACATGGGCTATATCAGGTCGTGTACATAACATGGCATACATGAGGCTCCCTATTGCTGAAGCATAAGGGATCTTGCTCATGAGTTCAATCTCCTCAGATGTGTTAGGACATATTTTCTTGGAGAGATGAATGCCATGTCTGAAGGGTACCAATTTTCTCTTAGAGTTTTCAATGCTAAACCTCTTTAACACTTCCTCTATGTACATCTTCTATGAAATACTTAGCATCCTATTCGGTCTATCTCTATAGATCTTAATTTCTAGAATGAAGGATGCTTCTCCTAAATCTTTCATGGAGAATTCTTTAGATAACCACATTTTTATAGTGGTCAATATAGGAATATCATTTTCAATAAGGAGGATATCATCTACGTACAGCATGAGAAAAATAATAGCGCTCCCACTGATCCTTTTGAAAATATATGGTTCCTCCTCATTCTTGATAAAATCAAATAATTTGATCACATCTTTAAAATGAGTATTCCAACTCCGAGATGCTTGCTTAAGTCTATATATGGACCTTTGCAGCTTACATACTTTGTGATCAGCATCACTAGATGTGAAATCTAGCGATTGTTTCATATAGATATCTTACTCAAGGTATCCATTTAAGAACGCCATTTTTACGTTCATTTGCCATATTTCATAATCGAAATAGGCTGCAACAGCAAGCAATATGCAGATGAATTTTAGCATAGCTACTGGTGAAAAGATATCCTGATAGTCAATGCCTTCACGCTGACTATACCCTTTTGCCACTAATCTAAAATTGAATGTCTCCATATTCCCATCTGCACCAATCTTTCTCTTGTAGATCCATTTACACCTAATAGGTACTATACCTTCAGGTGGATCTACCATGGTCTAGACTTGTTTTGAGTGCATCGATTCAATTTCTAACTTCATTTTTTCTAACCATTTCTTCGAGTCGATGTCCGATATCATCTCATCATAGGTATTGGGATCATCACCATGAGCCCCATTACCTATTAGAAACATTTTCTCTACTTTCTCTAAAATAGTACCTAAGTACCTCTCAGGAGAATGAAAAATCCTTTTCGATCTACGAGGGGGAGGAGTTAGTGATTGTATTGGCTCAACTTGATTTGGTATCATAGGGTCCTTAGCTCATTGCTCTTATGAGACTTTCTCCTCGAGCTTAATCTATTTTTCAATGTCGCCATCTTGAATAAACTATTTTTCAAGAAAAAATGGCATGTCAACTCACAATCACATTATGGTCTTCTAGAATGTAGAAATAATATCCTAATGACTCTTAAGGATATCTTATAAATCGAGCTCTAAAAGACCTATAGTCTAACTTGTCCGCTTGTTGTCTTTTGACATGAGTCGGACAACCCCAAATTCTAAGATGACTCAAATTTGATTTCTTACTATGCCATATCTCATACGGTGTGATAGGAAGGGTTTTAGAGGAAACCCTATTTAGTAAATATATAGCAGTTAACAAACTATGTTCCCAAAGAAAATTAGAAAGATCTGTGAAGCTCATCATATATCAAACCATATCTAATAGGATACGATTCCTCCATTCTGAAATCTCATTGAGTTGAGGTATTTCAGGTGGAGTCCATTGAGAGACTATGCCATTTTGCTTAAGATAGTCCAAGAATTTCCGACTAAGGTATTCACCTCCTCGATCTGATCGAAGAACCTTAATGGATTTTCCAGTTTGCTTTTCAACTTCATGTCTGAATTTCTTGAACTTTTCAAAGGCTTCAGACTTGTGTCTCATAATATACATGTACCAATACCGAGATAAATCATCGGTAAAGGTTATGAAGTAGTCAAGGTTGCCTCTAGTCAACACATCAAGTGGACCGCACACATCAGTATGTACTAAGGTAAGTAGATCCGTGGCCCTTTTCCCATGTCCTACAAAAGGGAGCTTAGTCATTTTGCCATGAAGACATGATTCCCAAATTGGATATGACTCAAAAGTGAACGGACTCAGTAGTCCGATTTTCTCCAATTTGTTGATCCTATCTTCTACTATATGACATAGTCTTAGGTGCCATAGATACCTATCATTTGGACTATCCCTGGGTTGTTTTGATCTTATGGCATTCACATTTTGCTCGATATTAAAGATAGATACATCAATATCTAACTAGTAGAGATCATTAATGAAGAAACCACTTGCAATTTTATTTCTTTCATAAAGAATATTACAACGATCTTTAAGAAAACTAATTACATAGCCTTCTTGTGCTAAACATGCAATAGAAATTAAATTTCTGCTTGCAGTAGGCACATAATAACAATCCCTAAGTACTAAATCTAAGCCAGATGGTAGTCGAAGAGGGTAGGTTCCTACGACCACAGCAGCAACCCTTGCTTCATTTTTGATGCATAGAATCATCTCACCATCCCTCAGCCTTCTGCTATCCTCAAGATCCTGCATGAAAGTTCACAAATTAGCACTAGAACTAGAGTCAAGCACCCAACTGTATGTAGAAAAAATTGTAAGGATAGATTCAACAATGAGCATACCTCTAGAAGGACCTATTTTCTTATTATCCTTCAAGGTGGCCAGGTTTGTAGGACAGTTTTGTTTCCAATGGCCGTCAGTATTTAATGAAAATATTTTTCTTTATCAGCGTCCTTCTTCTTTAGCTCTGCCTTCTTTTTCTTTCCTCCTTCCATCTTCTATTTTTTCACAAACTTCTTCTTCTTTTCAAAAAACTTTCTTTTGAAAAAAGTCCATTTCATAGCAAATACTGAGTCTTTAGAACTTTTTATAGAAAGCTCAGCAGTAACCAGCATAATCATAAGCTCGGTCAGAGTATTTTAAAATTTATGCATATGGTAGTTCATGATGAATTACCCATATGCATCAGTCAAGGATTGCAGAATTATATCATTATCCAGATCTTGGTCTAACTTCACTCCAAGCTTCTCAAGCTCTTCCAAATCTATGATCATCATCAGAAAATAATTTTGGACTGATTGCCCATCATGCATTTTAGCCTTAAATAGTCATTTAGTGACTTGATATTTGGCTGTGCGACTCTGTTCACCAAACAACTCTTACAGGTGAGCCAACATTTGGTGGGCAGTCTTGATATCTTCAAGTTGATGCTGAAGCTCATCAGGCATCGAGCCCAATATGTAGTATCTGGTCTTATTATCTTCATCCATCCATTTATCAAGAGATGCTCTCTATTCAGTGGACGGACGAGCTAGAAAGGTGGGGTGATTCTATCCAATATATGAGTCAACTTCTCGAAACCCAAAAAAAATTTGAAGTTTTGGAGCCAATCCTTATAATTGGGTCTAGTCAGTCTATGGGTATCTAGGATACGGACTAGTGGGTTGGATGCCGAAATTTTTTTTTTCCTATAGAGAGTCAAAGTTTCTAGCTTTATTTTATAATTAAGACTTGACCAATTTGTTTAGGGGTATGATTTTTAAATAAATTAGCTCCCACTATTTTCTCGGATCCCTACACTCCCTCTGTAGAGATGCAAAAATCTTCATGATCACTGATTTCTAGTAGATGGTGCAGTCCCACAAACTGACTCATCACCTCACCTAATAGTTATTGATGATGTGTTATCCAATGAGTGAACAACTCTTCTCTAATGATTATCTAATCTTGGTGCACCCAGGCTTGCTCTCTAATTCATGAATCTCACCGTGCTATAAATATTGATCCATTCCTTAGTTAAGTCAGACCCACCATTTTCATAGATCGGATTCCTAATTGGGTCTCTCACCGTATCCAAAATATTGAGCCCAATCCATCCTCCAGCCCGTAGCATCCAATGCCTAATAGACATGATTGTGTCTTTCTGGTGCAACTAAACCACTACGACCAGTCGAGAATAATCAACCATGAAAAGGGCCCGCACGTCTACAATGGTGGAAGATCTTAGACTTAATCTTTTCTTAGGAAGATTTGATTTAGGTCTCTTTAAACTTGACTTGACATAGCCATAACCATTATGACTATTCTAGTTGCCTGGGTTAGCTTGGATTGTTAACCACCTTAGATCAGGACTGAGCCGACAAATATGGCTAGGTAAGTGAGACCGACGGAAGAGATATGCCATTAACTCGACAAAAATGCATTCGAGTCGAGTAGCTCCCAATTAAAAATCAGTCAATCGTATCTACCAAACTTATCTTAGACACCAAATTGTTGAGCCAGAACCAATCGGATTAGCCTACAATCCATACTCTAACCACTAAGCCTAATTAGGTCTTAACTTGATCGATCACTCATGTGACTCAACCTTGACCCTGACTTAATCCTATTAGACTAGTCAATTTAAGCACTCTTGATCCCATCTAACCAACTCTTGATTCGGTTTGATCAACCGCTAGACCTAATTGAGCTACCAAAGTTCAAACCCAATTTTATGAATATGTCTTAGATCTAAAAATTCTTAATTTTAGATCTAATATGTTTCATAATCTTAATTTTTAATTAAATTTAGGGTTCATAGACAAAACATGTATATAAAATCCTAGAATTTCAAGATCTAGGGTTTTGTAGAAAATAAGTTTTAGATTTTTGATTAAGGATGAACACGCAGCACCCCTACACATCATAAGAATACCCCATTGAATGGGAGGAGAGGGCATTTAAACCCTACTTCATTCTTATGATCGGACGGTCAAGGAGAACGCCTTAATCAGAAATATGATAAATCTACAAAACTAGTTAGACCTACATCATATATCACATATATAAAAATTGATCTAACTAAAAGCATGCTTTGCATACATCTCATATATCATATCATGCATATTTTTAGATCTAAATTATTCATAAATATCTAAAAAATAAGATTTAAATTTGATCATATCAAATTAAAATTTATTCTAGATAATTTTGTAGAACTATTCTACAACTAGTCTAAACATGCATCTATCATATCTCATATGAACAAATTAAATAAATTTATTTTTTATTTTTTAGATCTAATTATAATATTTAAAATATTAAAAAATAGTAAATAAATAGATCTAAAAGTCATAATTAATCAAATTAAAATTATGAATGTTAGACTACACATAATAATTCTATTCCTGGTCTAGTCATGCATCTCATACATCTTAAATCTAGATTATTTAATTTTTAATTTTTTAATTTTAGATCTAATCACATCTTATGTGATATCTAAAATCATCTAATTATTAGATTAAAAATAAATTAAAATTAGATCTAATAAATTTTGGAACCTGGCTCTGATACAAATTGAAGAGAAAAATCTTATTTCCCGGGTCAGGTTCGTTCAGTTCTGATTGGATCAAAAGGGATATTTTAAAAAATTTTCTTTAAGATTCTAATCAGATTTGAGACTCTTCAAATCTAATCTTATTGATCTAATAAAATAAAATAAAATAAAATTTAAATTAAATCTAATTTAATTATACCTTTATTTTAGGTAAGAAAATTATCTTGTGATGATTCCGATGTTTGTCTGAGGTTTGAAATATAGCAATGCAAGTATCTGGCCTCTACCGATATCCACTTAGGTAAGATCTAGAGATCTTCTCCTTCTCAATCGATCCTTCAAAAATTAGATCTAGATCTGATCTTGAAGGTCTTCAAAAACTCTTTTAAAGAACAACCGTTGTCTCTTACAGCAGTGCTGCCTTCTTCCTTTACTATCGCCGTTCACTTGCTTGGATCGCACCTAACTCATGCCCAAAAACTCTTGTGTGTGGAGAGGAGAGAGAGAATAGAGGGTGGCATGGAGAAGGAGGGAGAAAACCTTTGTGGCATGGACTAAAAGCAGAAGCTCTTTATTCTAGGTGTGGATAGGGTTTATATAGATCCTATTGTGCCATGTAGTGCCACATCATCCTGACCAATCATGGCTCTTTGCGCAATCAGATCTAATTCTGATTAATGGGATGACATCATCTGATCTAATCAAATTAGAGTCCCTGAAAACTCTTTTTAGATGGTGCCAAGACTGAGTCAAACAAGTCTTCTTGGCGCCATCTAGTTTGATTCCATGAAGCAACTGGAGTCCCATCTATATGGGACTCCATCTTCTATCCTCATGTGGTGCATGCCTCCCTAGCCATGCACCCCTTGTCTATCTACTTTTTAATAGGGGGACAAGGCCCATGGTTCTCTCCTATGGATGCATGACACATGGGTAGATGTCTAAGTGTCAAAGGTTAACGTTTGACCAAAGTCCAAAGACAAGATTTAGTAGGTGATGGAAAATGGCAGGTGTTGCCTCAAATTTATTTCATAAATTAAGACAACCCTTTTCTGACCTAGACAAGCTCTAGTCAAACCAAGTAAAGAATCTTGAGTGAGCCCAAACATATTTGGCTTAGTTGAGAGAAGTTTTAATAATTGTTAATGGAGAACATTAGGCTCAATCATGTGCTAGCATGATTTTCTTGAACCTAATTGAATCTTATTCAAATTAATTGAACTAAATTAATCCAATTAATGATATCAAGATCCAAACCCTTGTTTGTATGACCTAGTTAGGTTTAGTTCTGTATGGTAATGGGATATGTCATGATCTCTATCATCGACATCATCGAAACACCTTCCGATGGATCAGAACTTTTTTGATTCAGATAGCTAGTATGATCGATCATCCAAATCATTCTAATTGCTCCAAAAATCCATCAGTGACACCTAGCAGCATATGGTGGCAACCTATCAAAACTAAAAGTGAACCTCTCGATGGAGTTTTTTATGTGATTAAGTTCCTCTATCTTGAGCCCCAACTAAATTTGGGTTAAGGTGATCTCGTCAAACCCTAATATTCGTCTTATAAATTAATCATTTGATTCAAGTCCAATGTGAAAATTCTAATAGAAACTCTTTCTATTATTTCACTTTGCCATGGTCATGGGCTAATGGACTTGATTCTCATGATCATCATAGGACTGCTCCTTTTCTACTGAGGTAGATAGATCCCTTATTGGTGCAATCCAATTCCTACAATGAACATGCTATAGCCAACATATACCTCGTGGTTCCGAATGGCTAGAAGACTGAGTTATGGTGTAGTCAAACTACAACACCCTCAAGGTGAACTATCGATGCACCTCAGATTAAAGAACCAGACACACACTGCAGCTTCGAACCAGTCATCGACGAGAAGGTAGACTTCCTCATGACTGCTCGAGATTGTCATGCTCTGTGCCTTCATTCTCTAACGAGTATCTATACTCTTGCTCTAGTATCTCTACACTATAGAATCAAGACTCATCTATCCTAAAGAAGCGATCGTACATCAACCTTTTGGATCAATCACCATCCTCATGATGATCCTACGATCGAGTGCATTTTATGAGTTAATAATGAAAATTCATCTCTTAAATTTTCAACTCTTAAAAATATGAACTATCAATGCCATTAACTCAAGGGATGTATCACAGATACTTTCAAATACATATTGTGATAGAAAATAACTCATTTTATTATTTATAGATAAAATTATAATTTTGCCCTTAGAAGTGTATTACAAATGTCAGCTAATCTGGCTTCAAGGGCACACATATCTAACATGTACGTTCTGATAGATCTGGTACCCGAGGAGCCAGCTTTGAATCCATGTAGAATAATTCGAGATACTTATTAGAAGCGGGTCAACGATCAAACCATGATTCATTGCATCTTGCTGATAGCTATGAGCAATGAGTTTAGTCAGAAGTTCAAGAACGCTTAGCCAGAAGACATGCTTCAAATATTGAACGAGTCTTTTGGCACTCCTGACGATGTTGAGAGGCACAAGACTAGTTATGCCATCTTCAATGCCCATATGTGGGATGGGATGTCAATCACTGATCATGAATTATACATGGTCAAGATGATTGAGCATCTGAGCAAGATCAGCTTTTTCGGACATGAGTAGCTTTGGAAAGATGTTATTCTAAACTCATTGCCCAAGTCCTTCCTCCCCTTCCTTATTTTAGAATGATAAAGCCTTCAGTCA
This sequence comes from Cocos nucifera, assembly GCA_006176705.1. NCBI lineage: Eukaryota > Viridiplantae > Streptophyta > Magnoliopsida > Arecales > Arecaceae > Cocos > Cocos nucifera. Next base: position 128,649 of record QRFJ01001175.1, on the reverse strand, counting down.
ACTACCATGGTTTACTGGTGCTACTGTAGAACTTTGAGAAGAATCACCAGCTCCATAATGAGTCGGTGAATGTAGTTGGAGGGTTTTCTTCTAATCATTGATCCTTTAAGAAAGGAAAGAAGAACAAGAAGAAGAAGAATAAGAAGGTGTAGAAACATGTTGGGACCATTAGTGCAAGGTCAGACATAGAAACCCAAGCCCGATAAGAGTCAAATAGAATGCTACTATTGTAAGAAGTAGGGGCACTGAAAGAGAAACTATCCTCAGTACATTGCCTACCAAGATTCGAATAGTTCAAGGAAGAAGCAATCTATTGTTGGGCAAGGTAATTATATGTTAACTCCTTGTAATTTCTTAATTTGTGATACTACTGATCGGATATTTGTTATCGGAAGCTCTTATCATATTTGTAATTCATTGCAGGATTTACAGGTCAGTAGGAGGTTTGGAAAAGGCGTGAGATTCTTGAATGTTAGAGATGGAAGACTAGTTCTAGTTCTAGCTTTTGGAATCATAAAGCTTATTTTCAATTCTCATACTGTTGTTCTAGGTGAATGTCACTTTTGTCCATGTTTTTTATTGAATATCATTTCTATAGGCCTTTTAGCCAAAAATGATTATAAAATTTTAATAAAATTTTTTTTGTAATATTATTTTAAATGGTGTTACTATTTTACTAGATAATTGAATAATGGGATTTACTTTTTATCACAAGTTGTCAATATGGTCTACTCCATCGACAAAAATCCTGTAATAGATAATGTATCTAAAATCTATCTATGGCATTATGGGCTAGATCACATTAACAAGAGTAGAATAAATAGGTTGACTCAAGAGAAAATCCTTAAAAATCATGATTGTGAATCACTTCTAACCTATAAGTCCTGTCTTCTTGGAAAAATGACCAAGTCACCCTTTATTGAAAAAGATGAATGAGCTAGTCAGCTTTTAAGTCTAGTATATACTGATGTATGTCGACCTATGAGCATAAGTGCTAGAGATGGATATTTCTACTTTATTACTTTTACTAATGACCTATCTAGGTATGGGGATATCTACTTGATAAAATATAAGTCAAAATCATTTGAAATGTTCAAACAATTTCGTAATGAGGTAGAAATGGAAACTGGGAAGACTATTAAAATACTTTATTCTGACCAAGGAGGTAAATTCATTTCAGTGAGTTCTTGACATATCTAGGAAAGAATGAAATTCTCTCCTAATAGACTCCTTCAGGGATACTACAACAGAATGGTGTGTCTGAAAGAAAGAATCGGACCATGTTAGACATTTTAAAAATTATATCCTAAAGATAATCATCTAGGTTGTAGATGGTTGAGCTCAATATAATTTTTACTTGAATTATTAATGAATAAAATTATTATTCTGGCTTTTCATCACTTTTGTGCATCTTTCTTTTATGAAATCTTTTATGATGAAGTCTTTGGGACTATTTAGATTCGATAAAGAAGGATTAATTATTTAGTTCCTAAACTTATCCACGATCAATTGATATGTTGCTACCTAAGACGACAACATTTATCGAGTGTAGGTCATTATGTATCATATATATTACTTGTCCTCTTAACCAAGGAGTATGAAGATACTGGTATGGCAAATAGGCAAAATATAGGGGTATATTTTACTGAACGTGATCCAATTATGAAGCTCTCTGCTATCAAGAGTTGCTTCCAAAGGATATGGGTATAAGTGTCCCTTAGACCTAAGTTCACTATAGTGACTTGCAAGCAACTCACTATTGTTTAGTGTCGGACTATCTAAATTTCTAATTTAGTGATGGAACATTTTTAAATATAGCAAAGTACTCATTTAGTTGGTGCATGAGTCAAGATGGGATTGATCCCTCCATATGTTGGAGCAAATGCATCACTATACTTTAATTTAGCAAAACCTTGACCGGGGTAGCCCATATAATGGATATTGAAAATTGAAATACAATGTGGATGATTTTTAGGGTTGGTAGTTAAATCTTAGGTCGTCCTTTGAGCATTGAGGTCAAAGAGATGAATTATATGGCAACTAAATGCCATAGGTTCATGGATATTGTATTGTGACTATTCAACCTATCCCGACATCGGATATCAATGCTAGATAATCACATTGATTAGTACAGAAATTGATTCCTGCACTACCAACTTAGTATTCAAACATATAGGGTCACACACAATAGGAGTTTCTACTTAATCTAATAGCTGATCAAGAGTTCTAATGGTCTAGAACTCTATGGTCAAGAGTCTTGCTAGATTGGGACTCTTTGATTGGGAGTCCCACTAAACTGGGACTTTGTCTTCTCGAGTTTCACTAGATCGAGACTCTGATATTATTATAGAATTAATTAGCAATTAGATTATTGATTATGTAAATTTGATTGAGTAATGAGGATTTGATAAAATCTGATTGAATTAGATTCGATTGGGTTAGAACCGATTAGGTTATAAGATGACCTAATCGCTAATGAAGATTGGACCATGATTTGATCAGGATCTAGACTCAATTGATTTTTAATTTGATTAATATTTTATTAAGTTAGATTAAGTCTAATTTGATTAGACTTATCCTAGTCTAATTGGGTTTGGACAAGTCAAGAATTCAAATTAGGTTTGAATTCATCTCCCTGCGCCTTGACCTTTGACCTTGCCCTTTTCCACACACATTATGAAATGTGCTTCTATTTTGTCCATGCAAATAATCTAAAGATGGCACCCTTCTTTCTTCCTTTGACTTAGTCCAAGAGTTGGACTGGTTCAAACTTTAGTTGAATTTTGAATTCAACATAAGTGGTTGGAGGTTGGAACCACTCCAACCTCTCAACCTTATCTACTTCCCACACCCCATGTGTTTTGTCGCACAATTTTTTGGAGTAAAGTGAGTGTGAGTGCACAGAAGGAGAGTCCTTCTATGCATCATGCACTTGGGGTTGGTGTTGGAAGGTGATAAAAGGTCCACTTGAATTTTGAATTCAAGTGGTTGGATAAAACCTCCCTTATCCACTCCCTAGAACCAGATCTAGGATTTCAGGACTAGATCTTCAAATTTTTTCAAGATCAGACAGTGAAAAATAAAAATTAATTAAAATTAATTTTAAATTTTAGAAAATACCCAAGATTTAAGATCTATTACATGATCATGGCATGTTATTAAATCAAAAATTAAAAATCTAAAGAAGAAACTAAAACAAATTAATCACATCAACATGTATATATAGTACATCTAATGCAAGTATGAAAATAATAGATCAGACCTATTACCTATGCAAGTAAGATGTTCTAACTTGCTGATCCATGCTTGAGGATGATGTTGCAAGCCGCACACGTGTTCGATCTCTAGGAGGCGTCCACATGAGTCCACGAACCATGATCAGAAGTCCGATGTAGGAAATCAGTACAGTATGCTAGTACTATGCTGATCCTTCTTTGACGATCGATCTAGAACCATCTTCTTCAAATCTTAGACTCTCTAATTTTTAAAAGAAAGGGAAAGAGATTTTGAACCTGAGACACATTCAAAAATTTCTAAAGAAGGAGGAAAAGATCAAAGAAAAAATCCTAGAACAAGAACCCTTCTTCTTCTTCTTTGTTCTCTCACCTAGACCCCTAGATTGGTGTCTATGAAATCCTCATGCTCCAATACACTTTCTTCCTAATTTTCACACATCCCAAAGGACTCTCAATGATCTAGAATATATCTAAAAATCAGCATAAAATTCATCCTATATAGAGAGATATAGAGGAGTCCTTGTCTAGGTTAGATACCTAGACAAAGAAAATCACAAAAATCCTAAAAAAAATTAGGGTGAAATCGGTGCACTATAGGAGGAGTTTTGGTTTCCTAAAATTTTTTCTTATAGAATTTGAAATCAAAACCAATTCCTACTTTGACTTGGTCCACACCTAATTTACCATGTAAGAAAAAAAGAGGACTTTGGGATGTGATGGGCTTCTCTTGGGCATGGAGAATTCATGCAAAATCAAAGGAGGTGTGAAGGGTAGGCATTGAGACTAAGGTGGCGCATGGTGGAAAGTTCCTAGTCTTACTAGGATTCTTATTTTGACTTGGTCCAACATGATTTCTCAAACCAAATTAAATCAAAATTAATTTAATTCAATTAAATTAGATCCTAAACTAATTAAAAATTTAATTAAATTAGATTTAATTTTAATTTAATTTTTTAATTAAATTAGAAAATTGCGTTGATCCAAGTCCTAGTTGAACTAGGACTAGTTCTTTCTTGCACTTGGCTTATCCAATAAATCAATTGAACTTGATCCAATCAAATCCAAACCAAATCTAATTAAATCATATTTAATTAAACTTAATTTTAGCCCTCTAGCTTAATCAAATTATGTCAATTTGTAATCTAGTTGCTAATTGATCTCCTGCAACACTTGCATTAGGTTAAACACAATCGTATTGTTCGTTTAACCCTTAAATGATTCTTAATCGTTGATCAACCATCCGGTCAGATCATAAACTCTAATATGTGTGACCTCATAGGTCCAAAGCTAAGCTAGTAGCATAAAAATAATTTTTTATACTAATCAAAGTGACCATCTAGTAATGGTATCAGATGGTCGGATAGATCGAATGTGTAGAATAACATCCTTAAAACCCATGCAGATATAGTTTCGATATAATTCATTCCCTTGACCCAAATGCTCGTAGGATACCTCAAAGTTCAACTATCAACTCTAATAAGATTGTCCACATTATATTTCAAAATGTCAAATCTATTTGATGGATTATCCTGGCTAAGGTTTTGCTATATTGAAATATAATGATACATTTTTCTCCAACTCTTGGAGTGGTCGATTCTATCTTGATCACACTCTGACTTCGCAAGTACCTGACTATGCCCAGAAGCCCTCTGTTACTAAATTAGAAATTTTGTTAGTCTGGTACCAAAGCACAGTGAGTTGCTTGCAAGTTATGAAGGTGATCTTAGGTCTAAGGGACACTTATACCTACATCCCATCAGAGACATTCTCGACAGCAGAATGCTCTGGAGATATTCTCGATAGCAGAATGCTCTGGAGTTAGTTACGTTCAATGATGATGTACTCATACATCTTACCTATATGCCATACCAGTGTCTGCATACTTCTTGGTTAAGAGGACAACTAACTTATATGGCATACAGTGATCTATGCTCGATAGATGTTGTTGTCCTAATTAACAGTCTATCATTTGGTTGTGAATAGATTTAAGGACTAATCGATAAATCCTCTATTTATCGAAGCTAAATAGTCCTAAGAACTTCATCACAATAATGGAGTTCATTAGAAGATGAATACTTTATGATGAAAAATATCAAAAATATATTTTATTTATTAATAAATCAATTATAGATATAATATAGCTCAACCATCAATAGACTGACGATTGGCTTTGGGACATATTTTTTAATAACTCTCTCTTTTCCTAAAGTCACTCGGCACAGTATCTAATATCCATCTTTGACTTGTGGTTGTTGAACTCCTTTATCGCTAGGGCTTCAGTGAAGGGGTCGATCAGGTTCTCCTTTCGGTCGATCTTCAAAAGGTCTATGTCATCTCGATCCACAATCTCCTAGATCAGATGGAAGCGATGCAAGATGTGCTTCATTTGCTATTGTGCCTTTGGTTTCTTTGCCTGAGCTATGGCATCAATGTTATCATAGTAGAGCAGGACCAGACCATCTAGGGAGGGTGCTACTCCGAGCTCGGTTATAAACTTCCTCAGCCACATAGCTTCCTTCGTGGCATCTGATGCTACGATGTACTCTGCTTCGCAAATAGAGTATGCCACAGTATGCTACTTGGAACTCTTTCAGTAGATAGCTCCACCATTTTAAGTAAAGATATATCTCGATATACTTCTGCTATCATCATGGTTAGATTGAAAGTTGGAGTCTGTAAACCTCATAAATTTTAGATCTGACACACCGTAAACCAACAATTGATCCTAAGTATTTCTCAAATATTTAAGAATGGTTTTAACCACTTTTCAATGGTTTTCTCCATGGTCAGACTGGTATCTACTCACTACTCCTAGTGAGTATGCTACATCTAGTCTCATACATGTCATGGCGTACGTGATAGATTCCATTGCCGAAGCATATGGGACTCTACTCATATGCTCTCTCTCTTCAGGAGTTATCGGATAATCCTTCTTAGAGAGAGAAATTTCATAGTCTATCAGAAGATTGCCCTTTTTGGAATTCTCCATGCCGAACCTCTTTAGCACAGTATCTACGTACGTAGATTGGGATAATCCAAGCAATCTATTAGATCAAACTCTATAGATCTTCATCTCTAAGATGTAGGATGCTACACCTAAGTCCTTCATGGAGAACTATGATGACAACCAGACTTTTATTCCCTACAGTGCAGGGATGTTATTCTCGATTAAGAGAATATCATCCATATACAAGATAAGGAATACCACTGCTGGACCATTTGCCTATTTGTAATTGCATGGATCTTCTCCGTTCTTAATGAAGCCATACATTTTGATCACCTTATCAAAATTAATGTTTCAACTCTGAGATGCCTGCTTCAATTCATAAATGGATCTCCGAAGCTTGCACACCTTGGACTCATCTATGGATATGAACCCCATAAGTTGTATCATATACTCCTCTTCGATCAGCTCTTCATTTCGGAAAGTTGTCTTTACATCCATCTGCCAGATCTCATAGTCTAGATGGACAACTATTACAAGCATTTTTCGAATGAATTTGAGCATTGCCACAGGAGAGAACATCTCATCATAGTCAATACCATAATATTGATGATAGCCCTTGACAACCAGATGAATTTTATAGGTCTCCATCTTTCCGTCCGTGCCTCTTTTTCTTTTGAATACCCATTTACATCCAATGGGTTTAATCTCTTCATTGATCTTTATGGATTTTATTTTGAATTTCATGGCCTCAAGCCATTTCTCAAAATCAGTTCTCTGCATAGCATCTATATAAGTGATCGAATCCTCATCATTCTTATTGAGTTCGATGGGATCACCATCTTGGACCAAGAAATTGTAGTATCTATCCGGATGACATGGTACTCTATCGGATCGTCTTAATGGTGCAGGTACATTAGGCTCTGAATCTGATCTAATTAAATCTGACTCAGGTTTAGCTATAAGTATCGATTTTTCTATCCACTGAACTTCATCAAGTTCAACCTTAAAGGCAATAGCTCCGTCACCAAGAAACTCCTTTTCCAAAAAGAATGCCTTAAGGCTGACAATCACCTTTTGTTCATCAGCATGGTAGAAATAGTATCCTTTGATCTCTTTTGGGGTACTCTATAAATGTGCACTTATCAGACCTAGGTCCAAGTTTATCTATAACTAATCGTTTGACATAAGCCGGGCACCCCCAAACCCTAAGGTATGAAAGTGCTGGCTTACATCCTATCCATATCTCATACGGAGTCTTAACTACAGACTTACTTGAAACTCTATTTAATAGATAACAAGCCGATTCGAGTGTATATCCCCAAAAAGATATCGATAAGCTGGCAAAATCCATCATGGATCGGACCATGTCTAACAGATTCTAATTTCTCCTTTTAAACAAACCATTATGTTGTGGTGTTCTTGGAGGAGTCCATTAGGAGAGAATCCCATTCTCTCCTAGATATGTGAAAAACTCATTAGAAAGATATTTTCCTTCTCGATTAGATCGAAGAGTTTTGATACACTTTTCAATTTATTTTTCTACTTCACTTTGGAATTGTTTGAACATTTCAAATGAAAAGGTAATGAAATAAAAATATCCATCTTTGGCACTTGTGCTCATTGATCCACATACTTCAGTATGTACTAGATCTAAGAGCTCAGTGGCTCTTTCATCTTTTCCAGCAAAAGATGACTTGATCATTTTACCAAGAAGATAGAACTCATAGGTTGGAAGTGATTCATTATCACTAACTTTAAGAATTTCCTCTTGAGTCAACCTATTTATACTGTTCTTGTTTATATGACCTAGCCTACAATGCCATAAATAGATATCTGACATACTATCTAATCTAGGGTGCTTGCCAGTTGAATAGACTATATTAACAGATTATGATAACATATACACACCATTGTTCAAATATCCATAAAAAATAATAACACCATTCATAATGATATTATAAGTTTATTTTTTATTAATATTTCATTAGCATTTTTGGCCAGAAGGCCTACAGAAATAACATTCAAAAAAAAAATTGGGACAGAAATGACAATCACTAAGAAAAATGGTATAAGACTCGAATACAAGTTTTAGAATTTCTAAAGCTAGAACTGGAACTAATCTTCGATCTTCAATGTTCAGGAACCTTTCACGTTGCTCGAATCTCCTACTATCCTACAATCCCTATAATGAATTGCAAATATGGTAAGGGCTATCGGTATCCAATATCTAGTCAATAATATCACAAATAGAGAAATTATAAGGAGTTATCATAAAAATATCTTACCCAACAACTTCTTGCTTCTTTGTTTGCCTGTTCAAATCTAGAGAGGCAATGTACTGAGGATAGTTTCTCTTTCAGTGCCCTCACTTCTTGCAAAAGAAGCATTCAACTAGACTTTTATCGAGCTTGATCTTCCTGGTCTAGCCCTGCATAAATATCCTAGCCTAAACTTGTACCTTCTTAGCTTTCTTCTGCTTGTTCTTCTTATCATTACTAAAGGATCGAGAACTAGAAGATGAACCTTCCTCTATGTTCACTGACTCCTTATGGAGTTGGTGATCTGATAAGTACCATAAATTCATCAATAAAAATATTAATTTATTTATTAATTTATATTAATTTTTAAGAATTAATAATTAATTGATACACATTTTTGAGAAATTCATATTTTTATTTATTAAAAAAATAATTAAGAAATAATAAAAATAAAAAAAAATAAATTTTATTATTAGTGAAAAGAAATTATTTTTTTGATCATAATAAAATAAGTTTCATGCAAAACGAAGCTAAAATGAAGAAGATATGATTTTCTAAATAAATAAAATAAATAAAAATTAAATGAAAAATAAGATACGGCTCAGTCGGCTCAAGCTGTTGCGCCATATCAGCCGACGCATCCAAACGCACCGAGCTAAGCAGACAAAGCTAGCACACCAAGCTAGCCACGCAAGCCAACTCAGCCGTCAGTCAATCCACGATCTAGGCATGGACCGCTAGCTCAGCAAAAATCGATGAATCACGGAGCGACACGTGGTGGACATAGACTCTTAAAGGGTTCACAAAAAATCTATCAAGGCTCATAGGGCATTTTGGACTTTTCACTCGATGATAGAGGTGCTGATTCATTACGGTGTGTGGTGCAGCTGTTCCAGGCGGTCCATGGGAATAGCAATTGCACGATCGAATGGCTATAGTAGCTTGCGGTCAAGATCCAATGGTAGAGGTTTAAAATCGAATTTGATTCGAAATTAGCTTCATGTGGATCGCCATCCAATGGCAGCGCTCGATCTAAGGGATGATCCGATGGTGGAGAGAGCTCCCGACGGTGATCAGAACTCCAAACGCATGATCAATGGCCAGATTTTTTCCATCAATGCATGATCAACGGCCAGAATCTAATTCAACCTGATCTGGATTGATACACATCCAATTTTGATCATTTTTGGTCCGTTGGATTCCTATTGAATGGCTAGATTTTACCAGACTTCAATAGAATTCATCCAAGACTCCTTTTAATCTGATTTTAACTCAGATTTCTCCATATTTTGATGATCAAAGACCTTCTTAGTCCCATATTGCCTGTAGAAAAAGTTTTCAGCCTTCCAATACCTATAAATAAGGCCCCAAGCCTCCAAAATTGAGAATCTTCGATCAAAGTGAAGATTTGGTATAGGGTGAAGTCAGGCTCTGGGTTAATGATTGCTTCAAGAAAACTAGTGCCGAGAGAAAAAGCTAAGCTTCTACACCATCTTTCCACCAATGCCGATCCAAGATCAGAATCAGGCTATTTCATTTTATTTATTTATTTATTTTTAAATTTTATATATTTAAATTCTAAAATTTTAATTAATGTAAATTTTATTTTTTTTGCACTTTGATTTAGCTCTTTATTTTTATTGCAATTTAATTTTTATACTTTAATTATTGCTTTTTATTTTATTGCAAGTAGATGCCAAGATCTAAGCAGTAGATCCTAATACCAAGTTTAAATTTCTACACCTTGTAACTTTTACTTTTTATTTTTTGACTCCACTTTTGATTTCAAAACTCTTTTTTTTTTCTTTTTTTCTATTCAAAAATTAAAGATTTCAAATTTAAAAACACTACCTTCCCTATGGATTCAATCGGACTCGCTGCTATCTACGTATTTCTAATTATTTTAAGTAGTTAGATTAAGTTGATAAACAGGATGTCTTAACGACAACATCGTGATCTTATCAAGCTTTTGATGCCATTATCGAAGAAGGAATAGATGCTATTTTTTTGATTTCTTTAAATTTTTTTATAAATTAGTTATAAATATTTTTTTATAAATATTTCTTACTAACTTTTTATTTATTTATTTTGTAGAAAAAAAAGAGAAAAGAAGAAAAAAGATGAGAAAAGAAAGAAAGCATCTAATCTTGGTGAAATCAATCCTAACCCTAGTCCTTTTTTCTTTTTATTATTTATTTTATTTTATTTTTAAATTAAATTAAAAAATATCGACTTAAATTTAATTAAAAATCTCATGATAAAGTTAGAAATCCTAACTGCTTAGAACATGCAACATATTATTTTTATTTATTTATTTTTTTTTTTGGTAATGGCTGGAGGCAAGGTAAGCCTTTCAAAATTCAATTAGTTTAGTTTAAATTGCATAGAACTCTTTGATTGAAATTTTTTTTGTGCATATTCATATTAAACCAAATTAAGGGCAAAACCTAATTAATCAAGATAAGATGGGGATTTATTCATCCTTCCTTGGCCCACAAATAACCAACCAGTATGCTGCATTGATATAAGCCTTTAATTTTAAAATCAATTAGACATCAGCCCTAGGAGCTCGAGCTTAATAGGACAAGCAACCCTAAGAGTTAAACCAGATTAGGGTTAGTCAATTTGACTGGTGTCTAGGAAAGTGGTTCAGGGACAACTGGGCCCAAAGGAAGATGGTTTTTAATTGATTCCGTTCACTTACCTGGCCAAGCATAATTGATGTCTAAGGCAAGCAACAGAGAGACTTCCATCGACCTTATACTTACCTAGCTAGTTAATTAGCTGATCATATATTTGGAGGGCTTGAAGGTGACCTTGGTAGTTAGGAGCTGTCTAGATCTAGGATAACCCTTAGTCACGATTGATTGACCAACTTGATTGCTAACCAATATTATCACTAATTAAAACTAATTCTTCTCTCTCCTCTTAGCTCTAGGACTCCTTAGGACCTTTTCATTAAAACTTCTATTTCTTTCTTCTTTTTTTTCCTCTTCAAAAATAAAATAAAATAAAATAAAAATTAATTAAAAAATAAATTAAATTAAATTAAACTAACTAAAAAATATATTAAAAATAATAATTAAATTAAACTAAATTAAAAATAATAATTAAAATAAATAAAATAATTTTAAAAAATTATTTTTTTATAAAAATAATAATATAATAAAATAATAAAAATAATAAAAAAATTTAAAAATTTTAAAAAAAGATTTATGAACCACACATTAGGGTTGTACTAGTACATACATGGTAGAAAATCACTTTACCTGATCTAGTTGAATCCAACCATAATATTAAAAGGCTGAATTGTTTTAAATCCGATAACCAAATGGCTAAAAATTTTAAAGAACCACCTAAGCAGATGAAGGAATATTTTATTCCTTCTACTTATAACCCATTGACTTGTATCCAATTATCTAAAATTCATGCTACCCACTATGAAATCAAGTCGACTATAATCTAGATGCTCCCATCATTCTATGGGAACACCGATGAAGACCCTTATAAATATCTAGATGAATTCTTAGAAATCTGCTCTACGGTGAGAATTCAAAATTTAACAGAAGATGCCCTTAGACTAATTTTATTTCCCATATCATTAAAAGAAAAAGCCAAGTAGTGGCTTGGCATAATAGGGAGACTAATTAAAACTTGGACTGACTTGCAAAGTAAATTTCTTAAAAAAATTTATCACATAGGTCAAACCAACATTATAAGGCGAGCTATCACTGGATTTGCTCAGCTTCCAGGAGAATAGATTCAGGAGTCATGGGAGAGACTTAAGAAACTTCTTAGAAAATACCCACACCATGGTTTGTCTAAGTGGCAAATAATTCAAGCTTTCTGTGAGGGTTTAGGAGACCAATACAGATAGATGATAGATGCATCCTAGGGTGGTGCATTCATGAACAAGAGTGAGGACGAAGCCTATATCTTATTTGAAATCCTGAGTAAAAAATCAATTAACCATGCTTCATTATCTTTCTAATAAACCTGGGTAGGGATCCATGAATTTAAACATCTAGAATCTAGTCCTATGGTTCATTCAAATTTGATAAATAAAGTGGACTTTCTTGCTCAGAAATTAGATCAAGTCCTATCCCTAGGTCAATAATCTCCTACACGATTCATATCATCTTCTAATTATCAGAAGATTTGTTCAACCTATGCTAGCTAAATCCATCATGTGAGTGAATGTCCTATGGCTGCACAGTTTTCACCTTTTATCTAAGAACAAGTCCAACCTGCTAAAGGCTACTCCAAGAGAGTTAATGATCTATTTTCAAATTTATATAACTCTGATTGGAGAAACCATCCTAATTCTTCTTGAAAATCACAACAGACTCAGGTTCAGACCCAAATTTTATCTTTGCAAAACTATCAAAATTGGATCCAATATCAAAACTATGCCTATAATAATGGTCAGCCTAGTCAGTTTATCCAGCCATCGTATAACATCCAGCTATCATACCCACCTCCTCAATAGACTAATCTAGCTGATGATAGATTTAACCAACTTCAATAATTAATTTTGAATCAACAATAATTGATTTTGACTCAACAAGAATCTATCACCAAGCTAGAAGCTCAAATAGGATAATTAGTTGAGTCTAACACGAGGAGAGAACTAAATCAACTATCGAGCCTACCAATTTCAAACAACCTACCTAATGTCCACCAACTACCTAGATAAGTTATCAATTTAATGTCTCACTTAAGAATCCTCAATTTGAGAATGCCAAAGTAATTCTTGAACTTAAAAGCTATAGGATTCTTATGGACCCATACAAAGATCAGATGAGAGAAGCGAGTACTGATGCTAGCCAAAATAAAAATTTAGAGAAATAGGTTAATACTGAGACTAACCACATAGAAGAATTTAAGCTTGGAACTAGTACTGATGCTGGTTTCAGTTTAAATGAGATAGACATAGGGAAAAAGAGAATAGATGATTTACCCAAGACTTATAAACCTATTTTCCTATTTTCTTCAACCCTAGAAGTCGATTCTTCTTACAAAAATCAAGAGGCATGCAATGAAGTGTCAATAGAGTTGTTTAAGCAAGATCACAATAATTTATCTTTAGAATTAAAATCGTCTTTAGTCACCCTTCCAGCATCCATTGAATCAAACTTAACTCCTAATACAAAAACTCAATTCATGAGCATTTTAGAAGAACAAATAGGAGAAATTCTTAATAAACATGGGTCTAAGAATGGGATCTCAAATTATGTTCTTCCTTTTAATAATGAATATATCAATAATGGGATTATAAATCAACTTTCTGAGATTGACAATCCAAAACCATTGGAATTTGTCAATCCAATATTTGACATAGGATAGTAAGTTGCATTGTGTCTGGCTGAAGATGGTAAGCTTAGCACTTGTTGGGAGGCAACCTAATATTTAGTTTTTTTTATTTAATTTATCTTTATAGTTTTTTCTTTTTAGGACATGTTGAATAAGTTGGAGGAAGAGCTCAAATTCTCAAAGGCATGTGTTGGACCAAAAATATACGGAGTCAGGTATATTCTTTATTGCACCCTTTATTTTCTCTTCTCCATTAAGGACAATGTCGATTAAGTTTGAAGGAACAAAAATAAAAATTTTAAAATTTTGAATTCTCAAAAAAAATTAGTATTTAGTATTTAGACACCTAATTATGCTTAAAAATTGAACTAAACTAAGCATTTTTTTTAAAAAATTGATGCACAGATCAGAGAATCTATGACATATTGAGGAATCAAGTATTAAGAAAACCTAATAAAGAGTTAAGTCTAGAACATAAAAATTTTTTCTTTGAGCATTTTTAATTTTTCTACCAGCATCAAAGAAAAGTCAACTTTTTATGGGCTTGTATAGGATAACTATACATTTCTTTATATAAAAAATTAAATAAAATAGTTTTCAAGTACTTTTTACTGAGTAACTGGGCTTCTTTGCCTAAGCAAGCATTGAGTTTTGCATCAAAAGATGGAAAGGACAAAGAAGCTCATTGTAAAGCTAGTCTTAACTCGTAGCTTGTTTGATTTGGACTAGTAAGCTCGAGGGATATTCTATACCTGGTGCCCTAAAGCCAACTGGTTTTGGAGTCATTAGCCCAAGACTTGCTACATGGATCAAATAGAAAGCTTAAGGGGTTAAGACACTCAATAGTGGTATAACGTTAAAAAAAAAAAAAGAATATTGGTTTTCCATTGAGTAATCGAGTGTCGTTGCCTAAGTAAGTAATAATATTCACATAAAAAAGTAGGCAATATAAAAATAAAAATCAATAAATGAAGGGCGGAAGTAACAATATACTTGCCTATATGAAAGTTTAGACAAAACAGAGATAAAGATGGGATAATTTAGAAAAAGTTTAGAAAAAAATTTAATATTCTTTACTTAATTTTTTTATTAATAAGTATTAATATCCCAATGATATGTGTCACTTAAGCTCTATTGAATATCAATAGCCATTTTGAAAACTGCTTAGGTAAAATTCGAAACTCTAAAGTTAAAAAATATTTAAAAGTAAATTCTTTCTTTACTTGAGGATGAGCAAAGCTTAAGTTAGGAGGTATGATAAATACCATAAATTCATCAATAAAAATATTAATTTATTAATTAATTCATATTAATTTTAAAAAATTTATAAATAATTAATTTATATTTTTAAAAAATTCATATTTTTATTTATTAAAAAGTTAATTAAATAATAATAATAATTAAATAATTAAATTTTATTATAGGTGGAAAGTGCTTATTTTTTTTATCATAATGAAATAAGTTTTGCAAAAAATAGAGCTAAAATGAAGAAATATGAATTTCTAAAGAAATAAAATAAATAAAAATCAAATGGAAAATAACAAATGGCTCAGTCAGCTCAAGCCACCGCGCCATATCAACATGTGCATCCAAATGCACCGAGCCAAGCCAACGAAGCCAGTGCACCAAGCCAGCCATGCAAGCTGACTCAGTCGTAGAAGCCGTCAGTCGGTCCACGATCCAGGAATGGACCGCCAGCTCAACAGAAATCGATAAATCATGGAGCGACATGTGGTGGACCTAGACCCTTAAAGGGTTCACAAAAAATCTATCATGGCTCATACCATATTTTGGACTTTTCACTCGATGATAGAGGCACTAATTTATTATGGTGTGCGGTGCAGCCAGTCCACGCGGTCTATGGTAATAATAATTATACAATCGGATGGCTGTAGTAGCTTACGGTCAAGATTAGATGGTGGAGGTTTAAAACCAAATTTGATTCAAAAATAGCTTCATGCAGATCACCATCCAATGGCAGTGCTCGATCCAGGGGATGATCTGATGGCGGAGAAAGCTTCCAGTAGTGATCAGGACTCCAAACATGCAATCAATGGCCAAATTTTTTCCATCAATGTGCGATCAATGGCCAAAATTTAATCCGACCTAATCTGGATTGATACACATCCGATTTTGATGATTTTTGGTCCATTGGATTTTTATTGAATGACTAGATTTCACCAATCTTCAACAAAATTCATCCAGGACTCCTTTTAATCAAATTTTCACTTAGATTTCTCCATATTTTGACGATCAAAGATCTTCTTACTCCTACATTGCCTACAAAAAAGGTTTTCAGTCTTCCAACACCTATAAATAAGACCCTAGGCCACCAAAATTGAGGATCTTCGAACAAAGTGAAGCTTTGGTATAGGATGAAGCCAGGATCTGGGTTAATGGCTTCTTCGAGGCAAATGGTGTTGAGAGAAAAAGCTGGGCTTCTACACAATCTGTCCACCAATACCGATCCAAGATCAGAGATCAGGCTATTTTATTTTATTTTATTTTTTTTTAAATTCCATCTATTTAAATTCTAAAATTTTAATTAATGCAATTTTTTTTTTATATACTTTGATTTCAACTCTTTATTTTTATTGCAATTTAATTTCTATACTTTAATTATTGTCTTTTATTTTATTATAAGTAGATGCTAAGATCTAGCTAGTAGATCTTAGTACCAAGTTTAAATTTTTACACCTTTTAATTTTTGCTTTTTATTTTTTGACTTCACTTTTGATTTCAAAACTCTTTTCTTTTCTTTTTTTTCTTTTCAAAAAATCAAAGATTTCAAATCTAAAAATACTACCTTCCCTATGGATTCGACCCGACTCACTACTATCTATGTATTTTAATTATTTTAAGAAGTCAAATTAAATTGATAAATATGGTGTCTTAAAGACAACATCATGGTCTTATCATGATCCTTCTCAAAGTTCTAAAGTAATCCCAAAACCCCTGTGGTAGTCTACTTCAGGCTTGGTTATTCTAAAATGAGTAAGAAATGGAAGAAAATACTTGGCAATGAGTTTACTATTGCATCCTTTCCAAGATATTTATGCAAGAAAAAACCAAGCTTGCTCAAACGCTCTATCAGCTCGATCATGTACAATACATGATCAGTGATAGAGGCATCATCCTGCATCCTGGCGTTGAAGATGGCACAACTAGTCTTGTGCCTCTCCACATCATCGAGTGTGCCAAAAAAATCCTCCAACACTTGAAGCATGTTCTTTGATTGAGCCATCTTAAATTTGTGACTGAACTCATCGCTCATAGTAGCCAGCATAATGTAGTGCACCATGGTTCGATCACTTAGCCACTTCTAGTAAGTATCTTTGACTGTTCCATGTGCATTGGCAGCTAGCTCATCAGGTGCAGGATTCGTTAATACATATAGGATTTGTTCATGCTCCAAGATAATTTTTAATTTTTGGTACCAACTATCGAAATTGGGTCCCACCAACTTATCATTATCCAATAATGATCGAAGCGATAGTAAAGTAGCCATATCTGCACAAAGGAAAATCATAACCTAATTAGTAATTGATCCTTTAAATCTAAAGATTTGGACTTTAATCAAAAGGTTCTTCCACTATTTTATTCGAATTGATAGTCTCTACCTTCAATTTGAAGAATTATCGTAATTTCATAGTAGGTTCTAGAATCCACATAGACTGCACATGAGCTCAACTTTGGTTGGCCAATCAATATACATCTAAGAATAGGTTCATAAATAATTATTTTTTAAAATAATTTCTAGTAATTAAATTTTACCCTAGTACATAATTAGTAGGCTTTTGCCTCCACTGACAAGATCCAGTTAGGTCCAACCATTAACATGACCATACTTGGCCTATGAAATCAATGAATGATTAGGCCCAACTTTGGTTGGCCAACCTAACCACCATTTAGAAAGATGTAGCTATGAAATCACATAATGAATGATAATTCCATTAGCTGATAAACACCAAGCCTTTGGGCCTCCAATGATTATTCAACTAATGGATCCATTATCATCCATTTTAATGGGAGTCTATGATCTAATTATCATAATAACTATCTCATTTTAGGGACCTAATAATTTTAGAAGATTTAATTCGAAGATGAGGGAAGGTCAGATGAACCAGCTTATCGTGATCCTCTCACTGACTTCACCAAGTTAGCTTAAGGAAGACCATTAATAGGCTAGTCTAGGAGCACCTAAATCAATCAAATTAATTTATCTAGCTGACATGGGTCAGCTCGAATAGTCAAGTAATCTGATTAAAACATAATTTCATCAAGAGGTCAGGTAAGTTCGATTAGTAGGAGGGTCTACCAAAGCTTGCCTTAGACACAATCAAAAATGGCCAGGTAAGTGGGCTGCCAATTAAAGACCACCGATCTAATTTACCTTAGATACCAATTGGTTTAATTATTTTCAATTAAATCATCCTAACAGTTCATACTGGACTGCGTAGCTAAGAATCAAGTCCATTTTGGGTCTTGTTAAAAATATGGACTTGACCAACTTCAACTATTATAATTGATCTAGAAAATCCTTGACCTAATCTAAAATAATAATTGATTAGATTTAGTCAATTATCTAGTTAAGTCCATTCTTTAATCTAACCATAGGTCTAACCCAATTAATGGACCTAATCCCCACTAACCCATTTAACCCAATGTGCTATGATTTGTGTCTTTCGATCTTCAATTCACAATCCTAGATCCTAATCAAACAACTTCTTAATTCTTAATTAAGATTTAGACTGAGGGTTGGGGTTTGGATTTTTGAAAATGATTTTTATATTTATAAAATATTTTTACAATATGATTCTATCAACCAATTTGCATATTTGATTCATAATCAATATGCAAGTAAAATAAGCATGAAACTATTTTAATCCAATCTAAAAAGTTTCATGTAATTGAAATAATATCAACTATAATCAATCATAAATTATCTTAAATCAAATCTATCATATTTATGATGATTAAAATTAGATTAAAATATTTTTAATTAAATCATAAAATCTCTTAGATCTAATCTAAAATTTTATGATCAATATTTTAGATCAGCACGTACTAGGACAATCTTTCCACTATAATGGTTAAACCTTACAGCAGGACAACTTTATAGCAGTTCGTGCAATCTAAAAATTTTATTTTTAGATCTAAAACTATTTTAAATCTATTAAATTATAAATAAAATTAGATAAAATTTAATAAATTTATGATTACAAGTAGATCAATATGAACTAGGATAATCTTTCCACTGTAAGGGGTAAACCTTACAGAAGGACAACCTTATAGCAGTTCGTGTGATCAAAAATTTTAATTATAGATTTAATAATTAGATTATAAATCAGATCTAATTTAAAAAATAATCTAAACATGCTCAAATAATCATGTAATGAAAAAACCTTGCTCTGATACTAATTGATAAAACCAGATCTAGGATTTCAGGGCTAGGTCATGAAATTTTTTCAAGATCAGGTAGCAAAAGACTAAAATTAAACAAAATTAATTTTAGATTATAAAAAATACTCTAGATATAACATCTATTACATGATCATGTCATGTTATTAAATCAAAAATTAAAAATCTAAAGAAGAAACTAAAACATGTTGATCATATCAACATGTATATACACTACATCTAATGTAGGTATGAAAATAATAGATCAGATCTATTATCTATGCAAGTTAGATGTTCTAACTTTTTTGATCCAGACATGAGGATGATGTTGTAAGCCACACACATATCTGACCTCTAGAAGTCATCCACATGAGCCCATAAACGATGATCAGAAGTCTGATGCAGGAAATTAGCATAGTATGCTAGTACTATACTGATCCTTCTTTGATGGTCGATCTAGATCCACCTTCTTCAAATCTTAGACTCTCTAATTTTTAGAAGAAAGAGAAATATATTTTGAACCTGAGACACCTCTCAAAAATTTCTAAAGAAGGAGGAAAAGATCAAAGAAAAAATCCTAGAAGAAGAACCCTTCTTCTTCTTCTTTGTTCTCTCACCTAGACACCTAGATTGGTGTCTATGAAATCCTCACGCTCCAATACTCTTTGTTTCTGATTCATGCAACACTAAATATATTTTAATTATCTATAATATATCCAAAAATTAGTACAAAATTCATCCTATATAGAGAGATATAGAGGAGTCATTGTCTAGGTCAAATACGTAGGCAAGGAATGTCCAAATTGGGGAAGACAAGGGGTGCCCAACTCTTGGGCACCCCCTCCTTCTTTTCTACTATGGACCACTAGGTTTTGTCACACAAAAAACCCTATAAAAGAAATAAAAATTCTAGAAGAAATTTTGGATGGAATCGGTGCACTATACTAAGAGTTTTGGTTTTCTAAAATTCTATCTCATAGAATTTGAAATCAAAATCAATTCCTACTTTGACTTGGTCCACACTTAATTTACCATGTAAGAAAGAAAGATGAGAACTTTGGGATGTGGTGGGATTCTCTTGGGCATGGAGAATTCATGAAAAATCAAAGGGGGCATGAAGCGTAGGCATTGGGACTAAGGTGGCGTAAGGAGGGAAGTTCCAAGTCTTACTAGGATTCTTATTTTGACATAGTCCAACATGGTTTCTCAAATCAAATCAAATCAAAATTTATTAAATATAATTAAATTATATTTTAAGCTAATTAAAAACTTAATTAAATTAGATTAAATTATTTTTAATTTTGATTTAATTTTCTAATCAATTTAGAAAATTAAGTTGACCTAAGTCCTAGTTGAACTAGGACTAGTTCTTCCTTGGACTTGGCTTATCGAATAAATCAATTAACTTGATGAAATCAAGGTTAAATCTAATTTAATTAAATTATATTTAATTAAACTTAATCTCAATCCTTTGGCTTAATCAAATTATGTTAATTAACAATCTAATTGCCAATCGATCCTCCTACAATACTTGCACTTGATTAAACACCAATCGTATTGATTGTTTAACCCTTGAACGATTCTTAATTTTGATCAACCATGCTATTGGATCATGAAGTCTAATGTGTGTGATCTCATAGGTCCAAACCTAAGTTGATAGCACAAGAATAAATTTTTGTACTAATCAAAGTGACCATCTAGCAATGGTACTCAACAGTCGGATAGATCGAATGTATGGAACAACATCCTTAGAACCCATGCAGATATAGTTTTCATATAATTCAACCTTTTGACCAAAATGCTCATAGGATACCTCAGAGTTTAACTGTTAACTATGATAAGGTTATCCACATTGTGTTTCAAAATATCAAATCCATCTAATGGATTATCCTGGCTAAGATTTTGCTATATTGAAATACAGTGATACATTATTCTCCAACTCTTAAAGTGGTCAATTTTATCTTGATCACACTCTGACTTTACAAGTACTTGACTGTGCCTAAAAGCCTTCCATTACTGAATTAGAAATTCAGTAAGTCTGATACCAAAGCATAGTGAGTTGCTTGCAAGTCACTGAGGTGATCTTAGGTCTAAGGGATACTTATCCGATATCCCATCAGAGATATTTTTGATAGCAGAATGCTCTGAAGTTGGTCGCGTTCAATGATGATGTACTCATACATCTCACCTATATGCCATACCATTGTCTCCACACTTCTTGGTTAAGAGGATGACCAACCTATATGGCATACAATGATCTATGCTCAATAGACGCTATCATCCTAATTAACAGCCTATCATTTGGTCATGAATAGATTTAAAAACTAATCGATAAATTCTCTCTTTATCGAAGCTAAATAGTCCTAAAGACTTCATCACAATAATGAAGTTCATTAGAAGATAAATACCTTATGATGAAAAATATCAAAAATATATTTTATTTATTAATAAATTAATTATAGATACAACATAGCTCAACCATCAATAGGCTGATGATTGGCTTTGGGACATATTTTCCAACAAAATTCAAGTGGTTGGTTAAAACCTTCATAACCTCTCTCCCTTATCCACTCCCACGCATAAATCCCACTGATTGTCACCCTTTTAAAGAAGGGATTTTTTGGGCTTGCATGAGTTTGAGAGAAGAGGTTCTGGAGAGAGAAATCTGGGGGAGTGATAATTCCTTGGCTTGAAAAATTAGAGAGAGGAAGAGTCTGCACCTCACTTATATTCTCATGCTACTTTTAAATATGTTTAAAAGGTGTTTGTATATCTATCTAAGAAAGAGTTTCTTAAAAATCAAGGAGTGTGGCATGAGCTTCTCTCGGTGTGAGTGTTGGGAATAGTGTCCCAAAATCAATCATCAACTTGTTGATGATTGAATTAATTTTATAATTATATATAAATTAATAAATAAATAAAAATTATTTTGATATTTTTCATCATAAATTCTTTCATCTTCTAATGAACTCTTGTGTTGGGGTGAAATCCTTGGGACTATTTAGAATCGACAAAGGAGGTTTTGTCATTTAGTCCTTAAATCTGTTCGTGACCAAATGATACTTTGTTGTCAAGGATTATAGTGTTTATCGAGTATAGGTCGTTGGTTGGTTGTTCTCTTAACCAAGAAGTATGAAGATAGTAGTATGGCTATAGGTGAGATGTAGGGATATATTTGCACTGAACGTGATGGACTTCAGAGCTTTTCTACTATCAAGATTTGATCCAATGGAATATGGGTATAACTATCCCTTTGATGTAAGATCACTATGGTAACTTTCAAGCAACTCACTATTCTTTGGTACTAGACTACCTAAATTTTTAATTTAGTGATGGAAGGTATCTAAGCATAGTCAAGTACTTAAAGAGTCGGTGTGTGAGTCAAAATGGGATTAACCACTCTGATTTAAGAGCTGTATTCAATTATGTTTTAATTTAGTAAATTCTTGACTAATGTAGTCCTAGCGAGGAGTCACAAGACTGATTGCATTGAGAAATGATTTGGTTGTACTTTTTAGGATTCATAGTTTAACTCTAAGTCATCCTACACACAGAGATCAGTGGGATGAATTATGTAGTAACCATATTCACATTGATTCTGAATGTTGCGATTGCAACTATTTGACCTATCTGGATCTTAGGTACCATTGCTAGATGGTCACTTTGATTAGTATAGAAATTGGTTTCTATGCTATCAGCTTAGATTCAAACCTACAGGATCATACACATTAGAGATTTCTACCTAATCTGATGGTTGATAAAGAGTCCCACTAGACTAAAACTCTATAATCAAGAGTTCCACTAGACTTAGACTCTTCGATCAAGAGTCCTACAGGGCTAGGACTCTGAGTCCTGCTTGTCTAGGACTCTAGGGTCAACCATCCTACTGGATCAAAACTCTATAACCAAAAGTCCCACTACACTAGGACTCTGAGTCCTATTGCATTAGGACTATAAGTCCTACATATCTAAGACTCATTAGTATGGAACTCTGTGATTATGAGTTTCACTTGTTTGGAACACCAAGATCAAGAGTTCTACTTGTTGGGCTCTTTAATCAAGAATTTCATTTTGATGGGACTTTGTTGCCCGAACACCCACTGGATTTGGACTCTATATTTATGAGAAATTTAATTAGTAATTTTATTATTAATTAACTTAATTTAGTGAAGTAATGATTTTTGGATCAAGTCCAATTGAATTAGATTCCATTGGATTTTACCCCATTAGGTTATAAGATGACCTAATCATCGAGGAAGATTGATCCCTAATTTGATCGTCATTTAAGCTTGATCAATTTTTAATTTAATTAGGATTTAATTAAGCTTGATTAAGCCTAAATGTGTTGGTTTTAATCTAATCTAATTGGGCCTAACCAAATTAGTTTGGGTTGGTCTAATTGGATAACATTTATTAAGACTAGTTTAACTAGTCTTTCTATGCAACCTCACACTTATCCTTGCGCCCACTTTATCTCAATGAGAAAATTGTTTCTCATGATGTATTCTCACACAAAGAGGGTGCACACCCTTCCTTCTCATGCCGTGGTTGGATAAAATTCATCTGATTACCATTTGAATTCAAATGAGATTTGAATTCCAATGGATAACCACTTGAACTTATCTAATCCCTCACGCATCTAATCCTTTTAGCATTTTATAAAATCCTGAATATTTTGGGGCATGCAACAAACTGAAAGAAACTCTCCTCTATGTGCGTGATCTCTCCCCTTGTGTGAGAAAAATCAAAAAAAAATCAAAGGGAAGGAAAAATAGAGAGAAAAGAAGGTGCTAGGGTTTGAATGATTATGCAGCCCTAGAATTCTGATCTAGGGTTTGGGATGTTCTTTCGTAAGATTTGAGAGTCAGATCTTCACAAAACATTTTGGAGAGCCTCCTCAATCTCATCACTACCTCAGCTGCTGATCTGGAGCACCTGAAAATTTAATGGAGGAACATCAAAGTGTTTAATCAGATTTAGCCTTCAAGACCATTCTGCATCGAGCTAGCACTCAAAAGGAGCTGATCAAGATCAGGACCTCATGTGGACCATCTGTGGAGGATTGACATACTATTTGGCTGCATCACAATAATTAGATCTTTCTAGTGGTGATTAGATTGTGGTGATTGATTATCCATGGAAAAGTAACATGTTCTCAACATGGAAAGCAGTAAAACTATTTTACTGTTCATAGTTTTTTATTTTCAGATTTCAATGCATGTATGTCATATTAGATCCTAAATTTGTAGGTTTTTAGTTTAGATCTATAGATCTAAAAAAAATAATTAGATTAATTTTTAATTCTTTTATGTTTGAATTTTAAAAAAAGTTTTGAAAGTAGAGCTAGAAATCCTGCATGCAAACCTGCAATGGTATCAAAGTATCCAGGTTATTTAATGTGATGTATATGCATGCTTAGATTAGATCTAAATAATAATCTAATTTTTAAATCTAAAAATAAAATAATGATCACACAGACTGAAGGTTATCCTATTATAAGGTTTATCACTTATAGTGAAAATATTATCCTGATACATTGCTGA
The DNA here is from genome assembly GCA_006176705.1 of Cocos nucifera. NCBI lineage: Eukaryota > Viridiplantae > Streptophyta > Magnoliopsida > Arecales > Arecaceae > Cocos > Cocos nucifera. Next base: position 103,952 of record QRFJ01001175.1, on the reverse strand, counting down.
TTTAAAATATTGATCATAAAACTTTAGATTTGATCTAATATTTTTTATGATATGATTAAATGGCTTTAATCTAATTTTTAATCATGGATTAGTGCTTAGATTAGATCTAAATTGATTCATGATTTTTATGTTGTGTACATAAATTTGAATTAAGCCCTACAACTAGTACTATTTATGAAATGAGCCGACCAATTTCTGAAATGTGTCAACATATTTAGTGAACAGTGCTAGTTTGTAAAAGAATCTTTCAAAACTTTAAAAAAAAAAATTAAAATACGAAACCCCAAACCTAAGTCCAAAAAATTAATTAAGAATTAAGCATGATGAATTTGGGTTTAGAATTATGAATTAAAGATCCTAAGTCATTGATCATAAAATTTGGGTTATAGGATTAGATGAATTAGGTCGATTAATTAGGTTGGACCTAAGGTTAGTTAAAGAATGGACTAAATTAGAATAATTAATCATTTATAATTAAATATTGATTTAGATTAGATCAAGGACTCTTTAGACTCAATTATAATAGTTGTAATTGGTCAATTCCATGCCTTTAACAAGGGTCAAATGGACTTGATTCATGGCTATGCGGTCGAATCCAAAATTGCTAGGTTGATCAAACTGAAACTAATGAACCGGATGGTGTCTAAGATAAGTTTAGTAGTCCAAACTAATGATTTTTAATTGGGAGCTACTCACACTGATTCGATCTTTAATAAGTTAATGGCATATCCCTTCTATTGATCTTACTTATCTGGCCATCCTGGTGAATTAGGTTTTCATAAGATCACATGGTGATTTTGGCTCACCCATGTCAATTAGGTAAATCAGTGTGATTGATTTAGATGCTCCTAATACCAACTTGAATTGGATCCTTTTGATCTGACTTGGTGAAGTCAGTGGGAGGATCGAAATTGGCTGGTCAATTCTTCGCTTCTCTTCTCTTATTAAAATCCTCTAAAAATATTAGGTCCTAAAAATGATATAGTTATAGTGACAACTAAGTCAAAGCCTTCCATTAAGTTGAGTGATAATAAGTCCATTAGTTTAATAATCATTGAAGGCCCAAAGGCATGGTGCTTATTGACTAATGGAATAATCATTCATAATATGATGATTTGGTCGTGTCTTTCTAATGATCATCAGGTTGGCCAACCAAAGTCGAGCCTGATCATTTGTTCATCTAATACACCAAATACAATCATGTTAATGGTTGGACCTAACCAAACCTTTTTAGTGGAGGCCAAGGCCTAATAATTAGATTTTTAGGGCAAAATTAAAATACTAAAAGTTATTTAGAGAAATAACTAGTTATAAACCTATCCATAGATGCACATGGATTGACCAAAAAAAGTCAAGCTCGTGTGTAATCTATGTGGATTCTAGTACCCACTAAGAAATTAACGTAATTTGTCGAATTGGAGGTAGAGGCTACCAGTTTGTATAAAATGATGGGAGAACCTTTAGACTAAAGTCCAAGTCTTTAGGCTAAGTAATTTATATACTAATTAGGTTATGGTTTTTCTTTTTGTGAAGCTTTAGCCACTACCCTATCACTCCTATCATTGTTGGATAATGACAAACTGATGGGACTCAACTTCGATAGCTAGTATCAAAAGTTGAAAATCATCCTGGAGCATGAACAAATCTTATATATATTAACTAATCCGGTACTCAAGGAGCCAGCTTTGAACACTAGAGGGGCCATCCAACACACTTACCAGAAGTGGCTCAATGACCGCACCACTATTCGATGCATTATGTTGGTGGTAATGAATGATGAGTTCAGCCACAGGTTCAAGAATGCCCAGCCATAGGAGATGCTTCAAATATTGAATGACTCCTTTGGCACACTTGACGACATTGAGAGGTACAAGACTAGTTGTTCCATTTTCAATACTCGGATGAGGGATGGGGCATCAGTCATCAATCATATATTGTACATGATCGAGATGATTGAGCGCATGAGTAAGCTAGGCTTTCTCCTACATGAGCAGCTCGGTAAGGATGCGATCCTGAATTTTTTGCTTAAGTTCTCCCTCCCCTTTCTTACTCATTTTTGAATGACAAAGCCATTAGTAAATTACCATAGCTTGCTGGGGTTGCTGTAGAACTTTGAGAAGGATCATCAGGTCCATAAGGAGTTAGTGAATGTAGTGGGAGGGTCTTCTTCTGGTTATCGACCTTTTAAGAAAGGGAAGAAGAGCAAGTAGAAGAAGAAGAATAAGAAGGTGCAGCCACATGCCGGGATGTCTACACAGGATCAAACCAAGAAACACAAGCCCAACCAGAGCTAGGTGGAGTGCTTCTTTTATAAGAAGCAGGGGCACTGAAAGAGAAACTATCCTCAGTACATTGCCTTCCTAGACCCGAATAGTCTAAGGAAGAAGTAAGTTGTTGCTAGGCAAAATAATTATATTGTAACACCTTGCAACTTTTCAATATGTGATACTACTACCTGGATATTAAAAGGAAATCCTGATTTCTCGATCCAAGTTCATTCAGATCAGATCAGATCAAGAGATATATTTCAAAATTTTTTTCTTTGACCTATATCAGATCTAGGATATCTTAGATCTAATTTTTATTATTTTAATAAATAAAATAAAATAAGGATAAATTTAATCAAATTTAATTTACCTGATTTGGGTAATCCAATTACCCGTTGATGATCCTGTATGCAGCGGAAGGTTCTGGATCTAGCCACGCAAGCATCTGACCTCTACCGATATCCACTCGAACTAGATCTGGAGATCCTCTTCTTCTCTATCACATCTCTAAAAATCAGATCTGGATCTAATCTGGAGGATCTTCAAAACTCCTTTTGAAGATCTGCAGTCGTCCTTTTGCAGCAGCGCAGCCTTCTTGCTTTTGATCGCCTTTCTTTGATCTGAATCGCACCAACCAAGTCCAAAACTACTTTTGGACGTGGAGAGGAGAGGGAGAAGAAGCTTTGGCATGGAGAAGGAGGGGAGAGGCAGCCTTGGGGCATGGGAAACTCTATTTTTTTTTTTTTTTAGGAGTTGGGCGCAGGGTCTTATTTATAGACTAAGCTTGTGATCCAACTCCTCTTCCTCCCAACCAATCACAACCCTTTGTGAAATCAGATCTAAATCTGATTGGTTGGGAATAGAGACCCCTGGATTCCTCCTTAGAGGGTGCCTAAGACCAGTCAAACTGGATTCTTAGTAGAACTCTAATTGGAATCCAAAAGGGAGGATGGAGTCCTTGTCCAACAAGGACTCCTAGGCGCCTCCTACTTGGGCTCACGCCACCCTTGGCGTGCGCCCTTCTCCTTGCCAGGTTCTGGCAGGGGGACAGGCCCCCACCAGCTCTCCAATAGGTGCATGACATGTGGTCAAAAGTCAAAGGTGTCAATGGTCAACGTTTGACCAGTCAAAGGTAGACTTTTGACCAAAGTCAAAGAACAAGAAATGGCAGGTGACCAAAAATGGCAGGTAATGTCTTACAAATAAGACAACCTATTCTGACTTGGACAACCTCCAGTCAGACCATATGAAGGCCTCTGATTGAGCACAAACTCCTTTGGCTCAGTCAGGACAACTTATTTATGATAGTAAAAGAAGAACGTTAGGTTCAATCGAGTGCTAGCACGATTTCCTTGAACCTAATTGAATCTCATTCAGATCAATTGAACTAGATCAGTTCAATTGATGATCACCAGATTCAAACCCTTGTTTGTGTGACCCAGTTAGGTTCAGTTCTGTATGGTAATGGGATATGTCATGATCTCTATCATCGACATCATCGAAACTCCTTTCGATGGATCAGAACTCTTCTGATTCGAACAGCTAGAATGATCGATCATCTAAATCATTCTAATTGCTCCCAAAATCCACCAGTGACACCTAGCAGTATATGGTGGCAACCCATCAGAGCTGAATGTGAACCTCTTGGTGCAGCTACCTGTGTGATTCAGTTCTTCTATCTTGAGCCCCGATCAGATTAGGGTTAAGGTGAACTCGTCAAACCCTAGTCTCTGTCATATGATGTAATCATTCGATTCGAGTCCAATGTGAAAATCTAAATAGAAACTCTTTCTATTATTTCACTCTACCATGGCCATGGATTTCTGGACTTGATTCTCATGATCATCATAGGGCTACTCCTCTACCACCGAGGTAGATAGATTCCATCTTGATGCAATCCAGTTCCTACAATGAACATGCTATAGCCAACATACACCTCAGGGTTCCATATGGCTAGGAGACCGAGTAATGGTGTAGTCAAACTATAACACCCTCAAGGTGAACTGCCGATGCATCTCAGGTCAAAGAACCAGACACACTACTGCAGCATCGAGTCAGTCATTGACGAGAAGGTAGACTCCCTAATGACTACTCGAGGTGGTCACGCTCAGTGCCCTCGTTCTCTAACGAGTACCTGTACTCTCGCTCCGGTGTCTCCACACCGTAGACTCAAGACTCATCTACTAAAGAGAAGCGATCGTACACCAACCTTCCGGATCAATCACCATCCTCGTGATGATCCTATGGTCGGGAGCTGTTTATGAGTTAATAATGATTATTCATGTCTTAAATTTTCAACTCTTGAAAATATGAATTATCATTACCATTAACTCAAAGGATGTATCACAGACACTAAATACACATATGTGATAGAAAATAACCCATTTTATTAATTATAGTCAAAATTATAATTTTGCCCCTAGAAGTGTATTACAAGTGTCAGCCAATTCTGGCTTCTAGGGCACATATATCTAACAATCTCCCACTTGTCCTAAAGCCAATTGGCTACAAGTCTAAGTCCCATCTTCTCAAGGTGGGCTTCGATCTTCTGCTGGCCCAACGGCTTTGTAAGTGGGTCTGCCACATTATCTGCGGAGTTGACTCTCTTGACCTCGACGTAACCTTTCTCAAGGTAATCGCGGATGAGATGGTATCGCCGCTCAATGTGCTTGGACTTCTGGTGAGACCTCGGCTCCTTAGCAAGGGCTATGGCGCCATTGTTGTCGCAGTATAGAGGAATGGCATCTGATGGCATTACTCCAATTTCTGCAGCAAACTTCTTGTACCAGAATGCTTCCTTTGCAGCCTCTGATGCAGGATATATTCTGCTTCCATGGTGGAATCTGCTATCACAGTTTGCTTGGAACTCTTCCAGCTGACAGCTCCACCATTGCACACAAACAGACTGCCAGATGTCGACTTTCGATCATCTATATCGGACATGAAGTCCGAGTCTGTGTATCCCTGGACTTGGAGTTCTCCATTACCAAAGACCAACATCATATCCTTAGTTCTTCTCAAGTACTTAAGGATACATTTCACAGAAGTCCAGTGTTCTTCACCTGGATTTGACTGATATCTGCTTGTGACACTCACAGCATGGGCTATATCAGGTCGTGTACATAGCATGGCATACATGAGGCTCCCTATTGCAGAAGCATAAGGGATCTTGCTCATGCGTTCTATTTCCTCAGGTGTGCTGGGGCACATCTTCTTGGAAAGATGAATACCATGTCTGAAGGGTATTAATCCCCTCTTAGAGTTTTCCATACTAAACCTCTTTAGTACTTCCTCTATGTACATCTTCTGTGAAAGTCCTAGCATCCTATTCGGTCTATCCCTATAGACCTTAATTCCTAGAATAAAGGATGCTTCACCTAGGTCTTTCATGGAGAATTCCTTGGACAACCACATCTTGACTGATGTCAACATGGGAATATCATTCCCAATAAGGAGGATGTCATCCACGTACAATACGAGGAAGACAACAGCGCTCCCACTGACCCTTTTGAAAACACATGGTTCCTCTTCATTTTTGATGAAACCAAACTTTTTGATCACATCATTGAAACGAGTGTTCCAGCTCCGAGATGCTTGCTTAAGTCCATATATGGACCTTTGCAGCTTGCAAACCTTGTGATCAGTATCACTGGATGTGAAACCTAGCGGCTGTTCCATATAGATATCTTCCTCAAGATATCCATTTAGGAATGCCGTTTTCACGTCCATTTGCCATATTTCATAATCGAAATAGGCTGCAACAGCAAGCAATGTGCGGATGGATTTTAGCATAGCTACTGGGGAAAAGGTATCCTGATAGTCAATGCCTTCGCGTTGACTATAACCTTTTGCCACCTAGTCTAGCCTTGAATGTCTCCACATTCCCATCTGCACCAATCTTTCTCTTGAAGATCCATTTACACCCAATAGGTACTATACCTTCTGGTGGATCTACCAAGGTCCAGACTTGGTTTGAGTGCATCGAGTCAATTTCTGACTTCATTGCCTCAAGCCATTTCTCGGAGTCGATATCTGATATCGCCTCGTTGTAGGTTTTGGGATCATCACCATGAGCACCATTACCTATGAGGAACATTTCCTCTACATCCTCTGAAATAATACCTAAGTATCTTTCAGGGGGACGGGAAACTCTTTCCGATCTACGAGGTGGAGGAGGTAGTGTTCTTATTGGCTCAACCTGATTTGGTTCCACTTGGTCCTTAGCTCGTTCTGCTTGTGAGACTTTCTCATCAAGCTTAATCTGCTTTCCAATGCCACTATCTTGAATAAACTATTTTTCAAGAAATATGGCATGTCGACTCACAATCACATTGTGGTCTTCTGGAATGTAGAAATAGTATCCTAATGACTCTTTAGGATATCCTATGAATCGAGCTCTAAAGGACCTAAACTCTAACTTGTCCGCTTGTTGTCTTTTGACATGAGCCGGACAACCCCAAATTCTGAGATGACTCAGACTTGGTTTCTTACCGTGCCATATCTCATACGGTGTGGTAGGAACGGTTTTAGAGGGAACCCTATTCAGTAAGATAGATTGAAGTTAATAATGAAGTGTCCCCAAAGAAAATCAGGGAGGTCTGTGAAGCTCATCATGGATCGAACCATATCCAATAGAGTCCGATTTCTCCGTTCTGAAACCCCGTTGAGTTGAGGTGTTCCTGGTGGAGTCCATTGAGAGACTATGCCATTTTCCTTAAGATAGTCTAGGAATTCCCGGCTAAGGTATTCACCTCCTCGATCTGATCGAAGAACCTTAATGGGTTTTCCAGTTTGTTTTTCTACTTCATGTCTGAATTCTTTGAACTTTTCAAAAGCTTCAGACTTGTGTCTCATAAGATACACATACCCATACCTAGACAGATCATCGGTAAAGGTAATGAAGTAGACAAAATTGCCTCTAGCCGGCACATCAAATGGGCCGCACACATCAGTATGTACTAGGGCAAGGAGATCTGTGGCCCTCTCCCCATGTCCAACAAAAGGGAGTTTAGTCATTTTGCCTTGAAGACAAGATTCACAAGTTGGATATGACTCAAAAGTCAATGGACTCAATAGCCCATTTTTCTCCAATTTGTTGATCCTATCTTCTGCTATATGACCTAATCTCAGGTGCCATAGATATCTGTCGTTTGGACTATCCCTAGGTCGTTTGGCATTCACGTTTTGCTCGATAGTTAAGAATAGGTACATCAATATGTAGCTGATAAAGACCATTAATAAGGAAACCATTTGCAATTTTATTTCTTTCATAAAGAATGTTACAATGGTCCTTAAAGAAGGTGATCACATAACCTTCTTGTGCTAAGCATGAAACAGAAATCAAATTCCTGCTAGCTGCAGGCACATAATAACAGTCTTTTCAAAACTAAGTCTAAACCAGATGGTAATCGAAGAGGGTATGTTCCCACGGCTACTGCAGCAACTCTTGCTCCATTACCGACGCGTAGGATCATGTCTCCATCCCTCAGCCTCCTGCTATCCTCAAGACCCTGCATAGAAGTGCACAGATGAGCACTAGAACCAGAGTCAAGCACCCAACTGGATGCAGAAGAAACCGTAAGGTTAGACTCAATAACGAGCATACCTCCAGAAGGACCTTCCTTCTTGTTCTTCAGGGTGGCCAGGTAAGTAGGGCAGTTCCGCTTCCAATGGCCGTCGCTGTTGCAATGGAAACACTTTCCTTTGCCATCGGCCTTTTTCTTCGGTTCTGCCTTCTTCTTCTTTGATCCTTCCACCTTTTGCTTTTTCACAGACTTCTTTTTCTTTCCATAAGACTTTCTTTTGGAAGAAGTCCGTTCCATAGCAAGAACTGAGCCTTTAGAACCTTTCATAGAAAGCTCAGCGGTAACCAGCATATTCATTAACTCGGCCAAGGAATTTTGAAGTTTATGCATGTGGTAATTCATGATGAATTGCCCATATGCATCAGTCAAGGATTGCAGAATAATATCGTTCTGCAGGTCCAAGTCCAACTTCACACCGAGCTTCTCAAGCTCTTCCATGTCCTTGATCATTGTCAGACAGTGATCTTGGACTGACTGCCCATCACGCATCTTAGCCTTAAAAAGTCATTTTCGTGACTTGATATTTGGCTGCGCGACTCTGTTCACCAAACATCTCCTGCAGGTGAGCCAACATTTGGCGAGCAGTCCCGATATCTTCATGTTGGCGCTGGAGCTCATCAGACATCGAGCCCAACATGTAATATCTGGCCTTATTATCTTCGTCAATCCATTTTTCCAGAGACGCTCTCTGTTCAATGGATGGACGGGCTGGTAAGGTGGGAGGGTCCTGGTCCAAAACATGGGTTAACTTCTCGGAACCCAAAACAATTTTGTAGTTCCTGAGCCAATCTTTATAATTGGGTCCAGTCAGTCTATGTGTGTCCAGGATACGTGCCAATGGGTTGGACGCAGACATTTTCCTGTAGAGAGTCAAAGATTCTAGTTAGATACTGTAATTTTGACTTGACCAATTTGTTTAGGGATTTTATTTTTAAACAAATTAGCTCCCACTATTTTCTCGGATCCCTACACTCCCTCTGTAGAGATGCGAAAATCTCCACGATTAATGATTTCTAGTGGGTGGTGCGGTCTCACCAACTGACTCATCACCTCACCTAACAGTTATTGGTGATGGGTTAGCCAATGAGTGAACAACTCTTGTTCAATGATTCTCTAATCATGGTGCACCCAAACTTGGTCTCTAATTCATGAATCTCACCGTATCCGGAAATATTGATCCACTCCTTAGTTAAGTCAGACCCACCATTTGCATAGACTGGGTTCCTAATTGAGTCTCTCACCGTATCCAAAATATTGAGCCCAACTCATCCTCCAGCCCATAGCATCCAATGCCTAATAGACATGGTTGCATCTTCCCGGTGCAACTGAGCCACTGTATCCAGCCGAGAACAATCAACCCCGGGAAGGGCCCGCACATCTACAATGGTGGAAGACCTCAGACTTAATCTTTTCTTAGGGAGAATTGATTCAGGTCTCATTAAACTAGACTTGGCTTAGTCATAACAATTATGACTAACCTAGTGGCATGGGTTAGCTCGGATTATTGACCACCTCAGATCAGAACTGTGTCAACAGATATGGCCAGGTAAGTGAGACCGGTGGAAGGAATATGCCATTAACTCGTACAAGAACGCATTCAGGTCGAGTAGCTTCCAATTAAAAACCAGTCGGTCGTATGTGCCAAACTTACCTTAGACACCAAATTGTTGAGTCAGAACCAATTGGGTTAGCCTACAATCCAGACTCTAACCTCTGAGCCTAATTAGGTCTTGCTTGATCGTGACTCGATCTTGACCCAGACTTAATCCTATTAGGCTGGTCAATTTAAGCATTGTTGATCCCATCTAACCAACTCTTGATTCGGTTTGATCAACCGCTTAGACCTAATTGAGCTACCCAAGCCCGAACCCAGTATTATGAATATGTCTTAGATCTGAAATTCTCAATTTTAGACCTAATTAATATTCCATAAACTTAATTCTTAATTAAGTAGGGTTCATAAACAAAATATGCACAATAAATCCTAGGGTTTCAGGATCTAGGGTTTTGCAGAAAGTAAGTTTTGGGTTTCTGATTAAGGACGAACACGCAGCACCCCTACACATCATAAGAACACCCCATCGAATGGGAAGAGAGGGCCTTTAAACCCTTCTTCGTTCTTATGACCGGACGGCCAAGAGGAACGCCTTAATCAGGAACATTGCAATACTACAAAATAGTTTTAGATCTATATCATATATCTCATATACAAATTAGATCTAATCATGGCATATTTTGCATACATCTCATGTATCAAATCATGCATATTTTCAGATCTAAATTATCTCATAATAATCTAAAAAATTAGATTTAAATTGATCTAATCAAAATAAATTCTAATCTAGACAATTATGTAGAACTATTCTACAACTAGTCTAGACATGCATCAATCATATCTCATATGATATTTAAAATTAAATAATTTTTATTTGCTATTTTTTAGATGTTATTATAACACTTATAATATCAAAAAATAGTAAATAAAAGATCTAAAATATGATTTAATCAGATTAAATCAAAAACATGCAAGACTATTCTATAGAACTATTCTATTCTAGAACTAGTCATGCATATCTTCTAATCTTAGATCCAAATCATTTAATTTTAATTTTTTCTGATTTCAGATCTGATCACATCTCATGTGACATCTGAAATCAATTATTTTTTAATTAAAATAAATTTAAAATCAGATCTAAATATTTTTAGAACCATGGCTCTGATACCAGTTGAAGGGAAAATCCTGATTTCCCGGTCCAGGTTCGTTCAGATCTGATCAGATCAAGAGATATATTTCAAAAATTTTTTTCTTTGATCTAATCAGATCTTGATATTTTAGATCTGATTCTTATTATTTTAATAAATAAAATAAAATAAGATAAATTAAATCAAATTTAATTTACCTGATTTGGGTAATCCTATTACCCTGTTGATGATCCTGATTGCAGCGGAAGGTTCTGGATCTAGCCACGCAAGCGCCTGGCCTCTACCGGTATCCACTCGGGTTGGATCTGGAGATCCTCTTCTTCTCTATCACACCTCCAAAAATTAGATCTGGATCTGATCTGGAGGATCTTCAAAACTCCTTTTGAAGATCAGCAGTCGTCCTTTGCAGCAGCGCAGCCTTCTTGCTTTTGATCGCCTTTCTTTGATCTGAATCGCACCAACCAAGTCCAAAACTCTTTTGGACGTGGAGAGGAGAGGGAGAAGAAGCTTTGGCATGGAGGAAGGAGGGGAGAGGCAGCCTTGGGGCATATGGGAAACTCTTTTTTTTTCAATTTGAGTTGGGCGCAGGGTCTTATTTATAGACTAAGCTGTGATCCAACTCCTCTTCCTTCCCAACCAATCACAACCCTTTGTGAAATCAGATCTAAATCTGATTGGTGGGAATAGAGTCCCCTGGATTCCTCCTTAGAGGGTGCCTAAGACCAGTCAAAGTTGGTTCTTAGAAGAACTCTAATTGGAATCCAAAAAGGAGATGGAGTCCTTGTCCAACAAGGACTCCTAGGCGCCTCCAACTTGGGCACACGCCTAGGGTGGCGTGCGCCCTTCCTCCTTGCCAGGTTCTGGCAGGGGGACAGGCCCCCACCAGCTCTCCAATAGGTGCATGACATGTGGTCAAAAGTCAAAGTGTCAATGGTCAACGTTTGACCAGTCAAAGGTAGACTTTTGACCAAAGTCAAAGAACAAGAAATGGCAGGTGACCAAAAATGGCAGGTAATGTCTTACAAAATAAGACAACCTTTTCTGACTTGGACAACCTCCAGTCAGACCATATGAAGGCCTCTGATTGAGCACAAACTCCTTTGGCTCAGACAGGACAACTTATTTATGATAGTAAAAGAAGAACGTTAGGTTCAATCGAGTGCTAGCACGATTTCCTTGAACCTAATTGAATCTCATTCAGATCAATTGAACTAGATCAGTTCAATTGATGATCACCAGATTCAAACCCTTGTTTGTGTGACCCAGTTAGGTTCAGTTCTGTATGGTAATGGGATATGTCATGATCTCTATCATCGACATCATCGAAACTCCTTTCGATGGATCAGAACTCTTCTGATTCGAACAGCTAGAATGATCGATCATCTAAATCATTCTAATTGCTCCCAAAATCCACCAGTGACACCTAGCAGTATATGGTGGCAACCCATCAGAGCTGAATGTGAAACCTCTTGGTGCAGCTACCTGTGTGATTAAGTTCTTCTATCTTGAGCCCCGATCAGATTAGGGTTAAGGTAAACTCGTCAAACCCTAGTCTCTGTCATATGATGTAATCATTCGATTCGAGTCCAATGTGAAAATCTAAATAGAAACTCTTTCTATTATTTCACTCTACCATGGCCATGGATTTCTGGACTTGATTCTCATGATTCATCATAGGGCTGCTCCTCTACCACCGAGGTAGATAGATTCCATCTTGATGCAATCCAGTTCCTACAATGAACATGCTATAGCCAACATACACCTCAGGGTTCCATATGGCTAGGAGACCGAGTAATGGTGTAGTCAAACTATAACACCCTCAAGGTGAACTGCCGATGCATCTCAGGTCAAAGAACCAGACACACTACTGCAGCATCGAGTCAGTCATTGACGAGAAGGTAGACTCCCTAATGACTACTCGAGGTGGTCACGCTCAGTGCCCTCGTTCTCTAACGAGTACCTGTACTCTCGCTTCGGTGTCTCCACACCGTAGACTCAAGACTCATCTACTAAAGAGAAGCGATTGTACACCAACCTTTCGGATCAATCACCATCCTCATGATGATCCTATGGTCGGGAGCAATTTATGAGTTAATAATGACTATTCATGTCTTAAATTTTCAACTCTTGAAAATATGAATTATCATTACCATTAACTTAAAGGATGTATCACAGACACTAAATACACATATGTGATAGAAAATAACCCATTTTATTCATATTAATCAAAATTATAATTTTGCCCCTAGAAGTGTATTACAAGTGTCAGCCAATTCTGGCTTCTAGGGCACATATATCTAACAGATATTAGATGTCAAAAGCCCTTATCATATCTATAATTTGATGTAGGAATTGCAGGTCAGTAGAAGATTTGATGAAGGAGAGAGGTTCCTGAATGTTGGAGATAGAAGCCAAGTTTCGATTCTAGCTTTAGGAACCATGAACTTTGTAATCAATTCCTATAAAGTTGTTCTTATTGAATGTCACTTCTATTCAAATTTTTTATTGAATGTTATTTCTATAGGCCTTTTTGAAGGAACCAGGTCTAGGATTTCAGGACTAGATCTTAAAATATTTTCAAGATCAGATAGTGAAAGACTGAAATAAATTAAAATTTATTCATAAAATTAGAGAAGACCCTAGATCAAAGATCGTATTACATGATTATGGCATTATATTAAATCAAAAATTAAAAAATATAAGAAATAAGAAAAGGTGTTGATCGCATCAATATAGATCTACACTAGATCTATTGAAGGTATATAACAAAGGATCAGATCCATATTACTTATGCAAGTTGGATATTCTAACTTGCTGATCTGGGCTTGAGGATGAAACTCTAAGCCACACATGCATCCACCATCCAAGAGATGTCCACACAAGTCCACGAATTTTGATCAGAAGTTCGATTTTTAAAAATCAGCATAGTATGCTAGTACTAAGCTGATCCTTCTTCGATGGTTGATCTGGTGCATCCTTCTTCAAGATTTGGACTATCCAAAGATTAGAAGGAAGAGAATAGACTTTAGATCTGAGACACTCTTAGAATAAATCTCAAAGATGGAGGAAAAGGGATGAATAGAAGAAACCCTAGTAGAAGACCCTCTTCTTCTTCTTTCTTCTCTCATAATTGGATTGGTGTCTATGAAAAGCCAATGCCCAAAAAGTTTCTCCCTCTAATTTTCAAATACCCAAAATATCTCTCAATGGTCTAGAATCCACAAAAAAAGTAGCCCAAAATTTATTTTAAATAATTAGATATGGAGGAGTCTTGTCTAGGTCAAATACTTAGACCAGGCAGGTTCAATTAAGGTAATAAGTTAGGATGCCCAATACTTGGGCACCCTCTGCTTTCTTCCAGCCATGGACCACCACAAATTGGTGTACAAAATTCCTCTTTTTACCATGAAAAATAGGGAGAGAAATTAGGATGGAGGGTGGCACAAGAGAAGAGTGCAAGTTTGTTGGGATTCCATTATATAGAATTCAAGCCCACAACAACTTGCCGTCAATGATCATGGTCCACACCTTAATTCCAAATAAGAAAGAGAGAGGGAGAGAGGGCATGCGAGAGCATCAAGAAGAAGGGAATTTCATGCCAAAAATTGAGAGAGAGTGGGCATGGAGGGGCATGAGGTATAGGTGGTGCAAGGATGGAATCCTAGTCTTATAAGGATTCTATATTTGACTTGGTCCAATATAGTTTCTCAAACCAAAATTAAACCAAAAATAAATCAACCCAATTAAAATAGGCCTTAATTCAATTAAGAACTTAATTAAATTAGATTTAATTAGATTTAATTTTGATTTAATTTTTTAATCAAATTAGAAAATTAGTTTGATCCAAGTCCTTGTTGAACTAGGATTAGTTCTTCCTTGCACTTGGTTTATCCAATAAACTAATTGGACTTGATTCAATCAAGTCCAAACCAAATCTAATTAAATTATATTTAATTAAACTTAATCTCAACTCTCTGGCTTAATCAAATTAAGCTAATTAGTAATTCAATTGCTAATCGATCCTCCTACAATACTTCCACTAGGTTAAACATCAATCGTATTGATCGTTTAACCATAGAATGATTCTTAATTATTGATCAACCATTCGATCAGATCATGAATTCTAATGTGTAAACATAGGAATAAATTTTTGTACCAATCGAAGTGACCATCTAGCAATGATACCGGATGGTCGGATAGGATGAATGTGTAGAACAACATGCTTATAACTCATGTGGATATAGTTTCCATATAATTCATCTCCTTGACCAAAATACTCATAGAACACCTCAGAGTTCAATTATCAACTTTGATTAGGCTGTCCACATTATATTTCAAAATATCAAATCTATCTTATGGATTATCCTGACCAAGGTTTTGCTATATTGAAATATAGTGATACATTCTTCTCCAACTCTTGGAGTGGTCAATCCCATCTTGATCACACACCAACTTCACAAGTACTTGACTATGCCCTAGAGACCTTTGATTACTGAATTAGAAATTTAGTTAGTCCAGTACCAAAGCACCATGAGTTGCTTGCAAGCCACTGAGGTGATCTCAGATCTAAGGGATACTTATACCTATATCCCATCATTGATATTCTCAATAGCAGAATGCTCTAAAGTTGATCATGTTCAATAACAATGTACCTTTACATCTCACCTGTATGCTATACTAGTGTCTTCACACTCCTTGGTTAAGAGGACAACCAACCTATATGGCACATAATGACCTATGCTCAGTAGACGCTGTCGTCCTTATTAACAGCCTATCATTTGGTCGTGAACAGTTTTAAAGACTAATCGATAAATCTTCTCTTTATCGAAATAAGATAGTCCTAGGAACTTCATCACAATAATGAAGTTCGCTAGAAGATGTAAGCTTGATGATGAAAAATGCCAAAAATATTATTTTATTTATTAATAATCAATTATAATTATAATATAGCACAACCATCAATAGACTGACGATTGACTTTGGAACATATTTTTCAACAACTTCCACTTGTCCTAAAGCCACTCGGCATAGTATTTAATACCCATCTTTGACTTGTGGTTGTCGAACTTCTTTATCGCTAGGGCTTTCGCAAAGGGGACTACTAGGCTCTTCTTTCTATCAATCTTTTGAAGGCCAACATCACCTCGATCCACGATCTTTCAGATCAAATGGAAGCGGTGTGGAATATACTTCATCCACTGGTGTGCCTTCGATCCTTTGCCTGAGCTATGGCACTAGTGCTGTCATAGTAGAGTAGGATCGACCCATCAAGGGAGGGTGCTACTCCGAGCTTGGTGATGAACTTTCTCAACTACACAGCTTCTATCATGGCATCTAATGCTGTTAGGTATTTTGCCTTACAAACAGAGTCTGCCATAATATGCTGCTTGGAACTCTTCCAATAGATAGCTCCATCATTTAGAGTAAAGATATAACCCGACACGTTTCTGCTATCATCATGGTCAGACTAAAAGCTGGAGTCGGTAAGCTTCACAAGTTCTAGATTTGACTCACCATAAACCAACCATTGATCCTTAGTATTTCTCAAATACTTAAGTATGGCTTTAACCACTTCTCAGTGATTTTGTTTAGGATCAGATTGGTATCTAGTCACTACTTCTAGTGAGTATGCTACATCTGGTCTCGTACATGTCATGGCATACATGATAGATCCCACTATCGAAGCTTATAGGACTCTACTCATATGCTCTCTGTCTTCTGGAGTTATTGGATAATTTTATTTAGGGAGAGAAATTTCATGGCCTATCGGAAGATAGCTCTTTTTAGAATTTTTCATACTGAACCTCTTCAGCATAGTATCTATGCATGTGAACTAGGATAATCCAAGCAACCTCTTAGATCTATCCCTATAGATCTTCATCCTTAGGATGTAGGATGCTTCACCCAAGTCCTTCATGGAGAACTACAATGACAAACAAACTTTTATTTTCTGTAGTATGGGAATGTCATTTTCAATTAAGAGAATGTCATCCACGTACAAGACAAGGAATGCCATTGCTGGACCATTTGCCCATTTATAAATGCAGGGCTCTTCTCCATTCTTAATGAAGCCATTTGTTTTGATCATCTTATCAAAATGCATGTTCCAACTTCGAGATGCTTGCTTCAATCCATAAATGGATCTCTAAAGCTTGCACACCTTGGACTCACTATGGATGTGAACCCCTCAGATTTTATCATATACACCTCTTTGGTCAGCTCTCCATTCAAGAAAGTTGTCTTCACATCCATCTGCCATATTTTATAATCCAGATTGACAGCTATCACAAGCATTATCTAAATAGATTTAATCATTGCCACAAGGGAGAACATCTCGTCATGCTCAATACCATAATATTGATAATATTTCTTAGCAACCAGACAGGCTTTATAGATCTCAACATTTTAGTCTGCGCCTTTCTTCCTTTTGAAGACCCACTTACATTCAATGGGTTTAATCCCTTTGGGTGTGTCAACCAATGTCCACACATCATTGACCTTCATGGACTCCATTTCGTACTTCATGGCCTCAAGCCATTTTTCGAAATTAGGTCTTTGCATTGCATCCATATAGGTGATCAGATTTTCATCATTCTCATCAACTTCAATGGGATCACCATCCCAAACCAAGAAACCATAGTATCTATCCGGCTGACATGGTACTCTACCGAATCATCTTAATGGTGCACGTATATTGAGCTTTGGATTTGATGTAATTATATCCAACTCAGGTTCAACTATAGGTGTCGATCTTTCTACCTGTTGAACTTCATCAAGTTCAACCTTAGAGATCATAGTTTCTTCACCAAGAAACTTCTTTTCTAGAAAGATTGCCTTAAGACTGATGAACTCCTTTTGTTCATCAGCATGGTAGAAATAGTAACCCTTACTTTCTTTGGGATACCCTATAAACACACACATATCATATTGGGGTCCAAGCTTATTTGTATGCAAACATTTGACATAGATCAGATAACCCTAAATCCATAGGTGAGAGAGTGTAGGCCTACGCCCAGTCCATATCTCATATGGAGTCTTTATGAGAGATTTACTTGGTACATTATTCAATATATAACATGTAGTCTCAAGAGCATAACCCCAAAATAAAATAGGCAGACTAGCAAATCTCATAATGGATCGAACCATGTCTAACAAGGTTTGATTTTTCCTTTCCGATATACCATTATGCTGTGGTGTTCCTGGAGGAGTCCACTGAGAGAGAATCCCATTCTCTCCTAGATATGTCAAGAACTTACTGGACAGATATTCACCTCCTTTATCTGATCGAAGAGTTTTAATTTTATTCTTAGTTTATTTTTCTACTTCACTTCAAAATCATTTAAACATTTTAAATAAATTTCACTTATGTTTTATCAGATAGACATATTCGTACATGGATAAATCATCTATGAAAATGATGAAGTAGAAATATCCATCTCTAGCACTTGTACTCATAGGTTCACATACATCAGTATGTACTGGACCTAAGAGCTCAGTGGCTCTTTCATCTTTTCTAGTAAAAGATGACTTGGTCATTTTTTTAAGAAGATAGGACTCACAGATTGGAAGTAATTTACAATCATTGACTTTGAGGATTTTCTCTTAGGTCAACCTATTTATCCTATTCTTATTAATGTTACCTAGCCTACAGTGCCATAGGTAGATATCAGAGATACTATCTAATCTAGGATGTTTTTCTAGAAATGTATATTGTACTTAAAGGTTGTGATAAAATATAAATACCATTTCTTTGTTATCCTTATATTATTGTAATATCATTCATAATGATATGATAATAATCTTCTTTTATAGATAAATGATAACCATCTTTGGCCAAAAGGCCAATAGAGATTATATTCATCAAAAAGGAAGGACAATAATGATATTCATTTAAAGAAATGATATTAGTATTGAGAATAAGTTAAACTATTCCCATAGCTAGAACTGAAATAGACCTTCTATCTTTAACATTTAAGAATCACTCAATATTTTCAAATCTTCTACTAATTCGAAGTCCTTGCAACGTATTACAAATATGGACAGAACTTTTGGTATCAAATACCCAAGTAGAAATATCACAAATAGAGAAATTATAAGGTGTTATCATACAACATCCTTGATTAGCAACTACATGCTCACCTCTCCTATTCAGCCTATTGGGGTCATCAAGATACTGAGGACAGTTCCTCTTCCAATGCCTCTGCTTATTACAGCACTCTGTCTAATCTGGGTTATTCTTGGACCTTATGTTTATTCTAGGCATAGAGGCTCCGGCATGAAACACTTCATGCTGCTGAACAACATTCAACTTTCGATACTTATTATTGAAATTAAATCCCATAAGTATATCACAGTGTAACAGTGAATGGAGCAACTGTAATTTGGGTTTAACTACATAAAGGAGAACCAAAAGCCTAATTAGTAATTGATTTATTAATCCTTAATATTTGGACTTTAATCAAAAGGGTTCTTCCACTATTTTATTCGAATTAGCATCCTCTACCTCCAATTCAAGGAATTAATCTAATGCCTTAGTGAGTACTAGAATCCACATAGATTGCACACATGCCCAACTATGGTTGGTCAATCCATGTACATCTAGGAGTAGGCATACTTGATCCATCTAACTAATGAATGATTAAGCATAACTATGGTTGGTCAACCTCATCACCATTTAGAGAGATGTGGCTAAGAAATCATATTATGAATGATAATTCCATTAGTGGATAAGCACCAGGCTTATGGGCCTCCAAAGATTATCCAACTAATGGATCCATTATCATCCATTTAATGGGTGGCTATGATCTGGTTATCACCATAGCTATTTCATTTTAAGGATCTAATAATTTTAGAAGATTTTAATTTAAGGAAGAGAAAAGGTCGGATGCACCAGCTTGTCATGATCCTTCCACTGGCTTCATCAAGTTAGCTTAAGGGAGACCATTACTAGGTTGGTATAGGAGCACCTAAATCAGTCATACTGATTTACCAAGCTGACATGGGTCAACTCAAATAGTCAAGTGATCAGATCAAAATATAATTTCAACAAGAGACCAGATAAGTTCAATCGCTGAGAGGGTCTGCCAATGCTTACCTTAGACACCATCAGAAATGGTTAGATAAGTAGGCTGCCAATTAAAGACCACCGATCTGATTTTCCTTAGATATTAACTGATTTAATTAGTCTCAATTAGATCTACTTAACAATTCATGTTAGATTGCGTAGCCAAGAATTAAGTCCATCTTAGGTCTCGTTAAAGACATGGACTTGACCAACTACAACTATTGTAATTGATCTAGAGAATCTTTGATCTAATCAAAGACAACATTTGATTAGATTTACTCAATTTACTAATTAAGTCCATTCTTTAATCTAACTCTAAGTCTAACCTAATTAATGAACCTAATCCCCACTAATCCATTTAACCTAATGTGTTATGATTTGTGTCTAAGGATCTTCAATTCACAATCCTAGATCCTAATCAAACAACTTCTTAATTCTTAATTAAGTTTTGAGCTTAAGGTTGGGATTTGGCTTTTTGAAAATAATTTTTATGTTTGTAAAATATTTTTACAACATGATTCTATCAATCATGTTACATGTTTGATTCATAATCAAAATACAAATAAGATAAACATGAAACTACTTTAGATCTAATCTAAATTTGTTCATGTAAATGAAATAGTTTCAACTCCAATCAATCATAAATTATCTTAGATCAAATCTATCATATTTATGATGATTAAAAATAGATTAATATATATTTAATCAGATCATAAGATCTCTTAAATCTAACCTAAAATTTTATGATAAATATTTTAGATTAGCATGTACTAGGACAACCTCTCTACTGTAAGAGATAAATCTTACAGCAGGATAACCTTATAATCAGTCCGTGCAATTTAAAACTTTTATTTCCATATCTAAAACTCTTTTAATTTTAATGAATCATAAATAAAATTAGATTACATCTAACAAATTTATGATAAGAAATAGATCTAAATGAACTAGGACAACATCTCCTCTGTAAGGGATAAACCTTACAGTAGGACAACCTTATAATCAGTTCGTCTGATCATAATTTTTAATTTTAGATTTAATAATTAGATTATAAATTAAATCTAATCTAAGAAATAATCTAAACATATATCTATAATCATGTAACAATCAACTTAGACTCTGATACCAACTAAAGAAACTAGATCTAGGATTTCAAGGCAAGATCTTGAAACTTTTTCAAGATCAGGCAGCAAAAGATTGGAATAAATCAAAATTTATTCATAAAATTAGAGAAGTTCCTAGATCCAAAATTGTGTTACATGATTATGGCATAAGATTAAATTAAAAATTAAAATACGTAAGAAAGAAGAAAAGGTGTTGATCACATCAACATAGATCTACACTAGATATATTGTAGGTATATAACAAAGGATCAGATTCATATTTTCTATGCAAGTTAGATATTCTAACTTGCTGATCTAGGCTTGAGAATGAAGCTCTAAGCCACACATACATCTGGCCTCTAAGAGATATCCACACAAGACCATGTATCTCGATCAAAAGTTTGATCTTCGAAAATTAGTACAGTATGCTAGTACTATATCGATCCTTCTTCGACGGTTAATTCAGTGCTTTCTTCTTCAAGATTTAAACACTCCAAAGATTAGAAGAAAGAGAAGAGACTTTAGATCTGAGACACTCTCAAAATAGATCTCAATGATGGAGGAAAAAGGATGAAAAGAAGAAATCCTAAAAAAAGACCCTCTTCTTCTTCTTTCTTCTCTAACCTAAACACCAGATTGGTTCTATGAAAACCCAAGACCCTAGAAGTATTTGTTGGAAAATATTTTCCAAAGCCAATCATCAGCCTATTAATGGTTGACCTATATTATAATTATAATTAATTTATTAATTAATAAAATATATTTTTTTGGTATTTTCATCATAAGTTTTCATCTTCTAATGAACTCCACTATTATGATGAAGTCCTTAGGACTATTTAGATTCGATAAAGAGAGAATTTATCGATTAGTTCTTAAAACTATTCATGATCAAATGATAGGTTGTTAACTAGGATGACAACATCTATTAAGTATAGATAGTTGTATGCCATATAGATTGATTGTCCTCCTAACTAAGGAGTATGGAGAAACTGGTATGGAACATAGGTGAGATGTCGGGGTACATCATCACTGAACATGATAAACTCCAGAGCATTCTGCTGTTGAGAATATCTCTGATGGGATATAGGCATAAGTGGCCCTTAGATCTGATAACACCTCAGTGACTTACAAGCAACGCATTATGTTTTGATACCGAACTAACTGAATTTCTAATTCTATAATAGAAGGCTTTTGTATTAGGAAATATGTTCCAAAGCTAATCATCAGCCTATTAACAATTGAGCTACATTGTATCTATAATTAATTTATTAATAAATAAAATATATTTTTGATATTTTTTCATCATAAAGTATTCATCTACTAACAAACTTTATTATTGTGATGAAATCTTTAGACTATTTAGCTTCAATAAAGAGAGAATTTATCAATTAGTCTTTAAATCTATTTACGATCAAATGATAGGCTGTTAATTAGGATAATAGTGTCTATCGAGCATAGGTCGTTGTATGCTATATAGGTTGGTTATCCTCTTAACCAAGAAGTTTGGAGAAAATGGTATGGCATACAGATGAGACTTATGGGTACATCATCATTGAACATGACCAACTCCAGAGTATTCTACTATCAAGAATATCTCTGATGGGATATAGGTATAAGTGTCCCTTAGACCTGAGATCACCTCAGTGACTTGCAAGCAACTCACTATGCTTTGGTACCATACTAAATAAATTTTTAATTTAGTAATGAAAGGCTTTTAGGCATAATCAAGTACTTGCAAAGTTAAAGTGTGATCAAGATAGAATTGACAACTCCAAGAGTTGGAGAAAAATGTATCACTGTATTTCAATATAGCAAAATCTTGGCTGGGATAATCCATCAGATGGATTTGATATTTTGAAATACAATGTGGACAACCTTATCAAAGTTGATAGTTGAACTCTAAGGTATCCTACGAGCATTTTGGTCAAGGAGATAAATTATATGAAAACTATATCTGCATGGATTCTAAGGATGTTGTTCTACACATTCGACCTATCCGATCATTAGGTACCATTGCTAGATGGTCACTTTGATTAGTACAAAAATTTATTCTTATGCTACCAACTTAGATTCAGACCTATGAGGTCACACATATTAGTGTTTATGATCTGATCAGATGGTTGATCAATGATTAAGAATCATTCTAGGGTTAAACGATCAAGATGATTGATGTTTAACCTAGTGCAAGTGTTGCAGGAGGATCGATTAGCAATTAGATTGCTAATTGACTTAATCTAATTAAGGCAAAGGACTAAAATTAATTCTAATTAAATATAATTTAATTAAATTTGGTTTGGACTTGATTAGATTAAGTTCAATTATTTTATTGGATAAGCTAAGTGCGAGGAAGAACTAGTCTTAGTTTAGCTAGGACTTGGGTCAACATAATTTTCTAATTCAATTAAAAAATTAAATTAAAATTAAATTTAATTTAATTAAAATTTTAATTAATTTAAAACTTAATTTAATTGAATTGAATTAATTCTGGTTTGATTTGGTTTGAGAAATCATGTTGGACCAAGTCAAAATAAGAATCCAAGTAGGACAAGGAACTTCCCTCCTTGCGCCACCCTAGTCCCAACGTGCACCCTTCACGCCCCCTTTGATTTTGCATGAACTCTCCATGCCGAAGAGAAGCCCACCACATTCCAAAGTCCTCCTCTTTCTTTCTTACATGGTAAATTAAGTGTGGACCAAGTCAAAGTAGGAATTGATTTTGATTTCAATATCTATGACATTAAATTTTAGGAAACCAAAACTCTTCCTATAGTGCATCAATTCCACTTAGATTTTTTCTAGGATTTTCATAGATTTTAGAGGGATTTCTATATGACAAAACCTAGTGGTCTATAGTAGAAAAGAAGGAGGGGGCGTCCAAGAGCTGGATGCCCCTTTTCTTGCCTAATTTGGACATTCCTTGTCTAGGTATTTGACCAAGACAAGGGCTCCACTATATCTCTCTATATAGGATGCATTTTGGGCTAATTTTTGGATATATTCTAGAACATTGAGATATCTTCGGGATGTGTCAAAATTAAGGAGAAAGAGTTTTAGGGTGTGGCCATTTCATAGACATCAATTTAGTTATCTAGGTGAGAGAACAAAGAAGAAGAAGAAGGGTTCTTCTTCTAGGATTTTTCTTTGATCTCTTTCTCTTTTTTTAGAAATTTTTGAGAGGTATTTCAGGTTCAAAATCTCTTCTCCTTTCTTCTAAAAATTAGAGAGTCCATGATTTGAAGAAGGTGATTTCATATCGATCATCAAAGAAGGATCAGCACAGTACTAGCATACTATGCTGATTTCCTGCATCAGATTTTTAATCGTGGTTTGTAGGCTCATGTGGATGACTCCTAGAGGCTGGATGCATGTGCAGCTCACAACATCATCCTCAAGCCTGAATCAGCAAGTTAGAATATCTAACTTATACAAGTAATAGATCTGATCTATTATTCTCATACCTATATTAGATGTACTGTATATACATGTTGATGTGATCAACATATTTTAGTTTCTTCATTAGATTTTAATTTTTGATTAAATAACATGCCATGATCAGGTAATAGATCTTAGATTTAGGATATTTTTTAGAATTTAAAATTAATTTTGATTAATTTTAGTCTTTCGATGCTTGATCTTGAAAAAGTTTCAAGATATAGCCCTGAAATCCTAAATCTGGTTCTATCAATTGGTATCAGAGACTAGGTTTTTCATTGCACGATTATTTGAGCATGTTTAGATTACTTCTTAGAATAGAACTAATTTATAATCTAACTATTAAATCTAAAATTAAAATTTTTGATCACACGAACTACTATAATATTGTCCTGCTGTAGGGTTTACCCCTTACAATGCAAAGATTGTCCAAGATCGTGTTAATATGCTTCTAATCATAAATTTATTAAATTTGATCTAATTTTATTTATAATTTAATAGATTTAAAATAATTTTAAATCTAAAAAAAGAAATTAGATTGTATGGACTGCTATAAGATTGTCCGGCTTTAAGTTTTATCCTTTATAGTGGAAAGGTTGTTCTAGTACGTGTTGATCTAAAATATTGATCATAAAATTTTAGATTAGATCTAAATAATTTTATGATCTAATTAAAAATATTTTAATTTAATTTTAATTAACATAAATATGTTAGATTTGATCTAAGATAATTTATGATTGATTATAGTTAAAATGATTTTGATTATATAAACCTATTTAGATTAGATCTAAAGTAGTTTCATGCTTATTTTACTTGCATGTTGATTATGAATCAAATACACAACTTAGTTGATAGAACCATATTCTAAAAATATTTTATAAACATAAAAATCATTTTTGAAAAGCTGAACCCCAATCCTCAACCCAAAACTTAATTAAGAATTAAAAAGTTATTTGATTTTGATCTAGGATTGTGAATTGAAGATCCTAAGACACAAATCATAACATATTGGATTAAATGGGTTAGCAGGGATTAGGACCATTAATTGGGTTAAACCAAGGATTAGATTAAAGAATGGACTTAATTAGAGAATTGACTAAATCTAATCAATTGTTGTCTTACATTAGGTCAAGGATTCTCTAGATCAATTACAATAGTTGTCATTGGTCAAGTCCATATCTTTAACGAGATTCAAGATGGACTTGATTCTTGGCTATGCGGTCCAGCACAAACTATTAGGTTGATCTAATTAAAACTAATTAAACCACTTGGTGTCTAAGGTAAACCAAATCGATGTTCTTTAATTGGCAGCCCACTTACTTGGCCATTTCTGATGGTGTCTAAGGCAAGCTTTAGCTGACCCTCCCACTGACCGAACTTTCCTAGCCTCTTGGTAAAATTATATTTTGATTAGATTATTTGACTATTTGAGCTGACCCATGTCAGCTAGGTAAATCAGTTTGACTGATTTAGGTGCTCCTAGACCAGCCTATTAATGGTCTCCCTTAAGCTTACTTGGTGAAGTCAGTGGGAGGATCATGATAAGCTGGTTCATCTGACCTTTCCTCATCTTCAAATTAAATCTCCTAAAATTTTTAGGTCCCTAAAATGAGATAGTTATTATGATAGCTACATCATAGCCTTTCATTAAAGTGGATGACAATGGGTTGATTAGTTGGATAATCATTAGAGGCCCAAAAGCCTGGTATTTATTGGCTAACGGAATTATCATTCATTTTGTGATTTCTTAGTTGCATCTTTCTAAATGGTGGTCAGATTGGCCAACCATAGTTGGGCCTAATCATTTATTGGTTTGATGGGCCAAGTATGGTCATATTAATGGTTGGACCTAACTGGACCTTTTCAGTGGAGGCAAAAGCCTACTAATTAGAAACTAGGGCAAAATTTAATTACTAAAAATTATTTAGAGAAATAATTGGTTATGAACCTATCCTTAGATGTATATGGATTGGCCAACAAAAGTTGGACTCATGTACAGTTTATGTGGATTCTAGTACCCACTAAGAAATTAGGATAATTCCTCGAATTAGAGGTAGAGGCTACTAATTTGAATAAAATAGTAGAAGAACCTTTTAATTAAAATCCAAATCTTTAGGTTTAATGAATCAATTATTAATTAGGTTATGTTTTTTTTTTTGTGCAGATATGGCTACTTTCCTATCGCTCTGATCATTGTTGGACAATGATAAGTTGGTGCGACCTAACTTCGATAGCCAGTACCAAAAGTTAAAAATTATCCTAGAGCATGAATGGATCTTATATGTGTTAACGGATCCTGCACCTGAGGAGCCAGCTGCCAATGCATGTGGAACACTCAAAGATACTTACTAGAAGTGGCTCAATGATCAGACCATGGTGCACTACAATATGCTAGCTGCTATGAGCGACGAGTTCAGTCATTGATTTGAGATGGTTCAGCCAAAGGACATGCTTTAAGTATTGGAGGATTCTTTTGGTACATCCGATGATGTGGAGAGGCACAAGACTAGTTGTGCCATCTTCAATGTTAGGATGTGGGATGGTGTCTCTATCATTGATCATCTATTGTACATGATCGAGCTGATAGAGAATTTGAGCAAGCTCAGCTTTTTCTTTTATAAATAGCTTGGGAAGGATGCAATACTGAACTCATTATCCAAGCCTTTTCTTCCATTCCTTACTCATTTTAGAATGATAAAGCCTGAAGTAGACTACCATGGGTTATTGGGATTGCTTCAAAACTTTGAGAAGGATCACCAACTCCATAAGGAGTCGGTGAACATAGTGGGAGGTTCGTCTTCTGGTTCTCGATCCTCTAGGAAAGAAAAGAAGAATAAGAAGAAGAAAGCTAAGACGGTATAAGTTCAGACTGGGACATCTATGCAGGGCTGAATCAAGAAGATCAAGCCTGATAAGAGACTAGTTGAATGCTTCTTTTGCAAGAAGTGGAAGAACTGGAAGAGAAATTATTCTCAGTACATTGCCTCTCTAGACCTGAACATGCAGAGAAAGAAGCAAGCAGTTGCTGGGCAAGGTATTTATATAATAACTCCTTATAATTTTTCTATTTATGATATTATTGACTGAGTATTGGATACTGGTAGCCCTTACCATATTTGCAATTCATTATAAGGATTGCAAGTTAGTAGGAGATTCAAGCAAGATGAAAGGTTCCTGAATATTAGAGATGGAAGATCAGTTCCAGTTCTAGCTTTAAAAATTCTGAAACTTGTATTTGAGTTTCATACTATTATAATTAGTGATTATCATTTCTATCCTAATTTCTTTTTTAATATTATTTTTATAGGCCTCCTAGCCAAAAATGATTATGAAATATCAATAAAGAAATAAATTTATAATATCATTATGAATGCTGTTACTATTTTTTGTGAACATTTGAACAATGGTGTGTATATGCTATCACAACCTGTTAACATAGTCTATTCAACTGGCAAGCACCCTAGATTAGATAATGTGATAGATATCTATTTATGGCACTGTAGGCTAGGTCATATAAATAAGAATAGGATAAATAGATTGACTCAAGAAGAAATCCTCAAAGTTAGTGATAGTGAATCACTTCCAACCTGAGTCTTGTCTTCTTAGTAAAATGACCAAGTCACCTTTTATTGAAAAAGATGAAAGAGCCACTGAGCTCTTAGGTCTAGTACATACTGATGTATGTGGACCAATAAGCATAAGTGCTAGAGATAGATATTTCTACTTTATTACTTTCATAGATGATCTATCTAGATATGGATTTGTCTATCAGATGAAACATAAGTTGGGTTCATTTAAAATATTCAAATGATTTTGAAGTGAAGTAGAAAAATAAATTAGGAAGAGTATCAAAATTCTTCGATCTGATCAAGAAGGAGAATATCTTTTTGATGAGTTTCTCACATATCTAGGAGAGAATGAAATTCTCTCCTAATGGACTCCTCCAAGAACACCACAGCATAATGGTGTGTCTGAAAAGAGAAATCAGACTCTATTAGATATAGCTCGATCCATGATGGATTTTATCAGTTTGCTAATATCCTTCTAGGAATATGCACTCAAATCAGCTTGTTATCTATTAAATAGGATTCCAAGTAAGTCTGTAGTTAAGACTCCATATGAGATATGTATAGGACGTAAGCCAACACTTTCACATCTTAGGGTTTGGGGATGCCCGACTTATGTCAAATGGTTAGTTATAGATAAACATGGACCTAGGTCTGACAAGTGCATGTTTATAGGATACCCAAAAGAGACCAAAGGATACTATTTCTACCATGCTAATGAACAAAAGGTGTTCGTCAGCCTTAAGGCAATCTTTTTGGAAAAGGAGTTTCTTGGTGAAGGAGCTGTTGTCTCTAAGGTTGAACTTGACTAAGTTCAGCAGGTAGAAAAATCGACACCTGTAGCTGAACCTGAGTCAGATTTGATTAGATCAGATCTTAAGCCTAGTGTACCTACACCATTAAGATGATCCAGTAGAGTACCACATCATCGAGATAGATACTATGATTTCTTGGTTCAAGAAGGTGATCCCATCAAACTTAATGAGAATGATGAGGTTCCGATCACTTATATGAATGCTATGTAGAGATCCGATTCTGAGAAATGCCTTGAGGCCATGAAATCCAAAATGGAGTCCATGAAGGTCAATGATGTGTGGACATTGGTTGACCCACCCGAAGGGATTAATTCCATTAGATGTAAATGGGTCTTCAAAAGAGAAAGGGGCATAGATGGAAAAGTGCAGACCTATAAAGCCTATCTAGTTGTCAAGGGGTATCATCAACATTATGGTATTGACTATGATGAGACGTTCTCTTCGGTGGCAATACTCAAATCCATTTGAATAATGCTTGCAATAGCTGTCCATCTGAACTATGAGATCTGGTAGATAGATGTGAAGATAGCTTTCCTAAATGGAGAGCTGATTGATGAGGTGTATATGATACAACCTAAGGGGTTCACATCCATAGATGAGTCTAAGGTGTGCAAGCTTCAGTGATCCATTTATGGATTGAAGCAGGCATCTCAGAGTTGGAACATGCATTTTGATAAGGTGATTAAAATGTATGGCTTTGTTAAGAACAGAGAAGAGCCCTACATTTATAAATGGACAAATGATCCAGTAGTGGTATTCCTTGTCTTGTACGTGGATGACAATCTCTTAATCAAAAATGATATCCCTGCACTGCAAGAAATAAAAGTCTGGTTATCATCATAATTCTACATGAAGGACTTGGATGAAAAATCCTACATCTTAGGAATGAAGATCTCTAGGGATAGATCTAAAAGGATTCTTGGATTATCCCAGTCCACATAGATACTATGCTGAAGAGGTTCGGCATGAACAATTTCAAAAGGGGCTATGTTTCGATAGAGCATGAAATTTCTTTCTCTAAGAAGGATTGTCCGACAACTTCTAAAGAGAGAGAGCATATGAGTAGTGTCCCATATGCTTCAACGGTAGGATCTATCATATACGTCATGACATGTACGAGATCAGACGTGGCATACTTACTAAGAGTAGTGAGTAGATACCAGTCTGACCCTAGAGAAAATCACTAGAAAGTGGTTAAAAGCATCCTTAAGTATTTAAGAAATACTATGGACCAATGGTTGGTTTATGGTGAGATAGATCTAAAACTTATGGGGATTACAGACTTCAGTTTTCAATCTAACCATGATGACAATAGAAGCATGTCGGGATATTTCTTTACTCTAAATGGTGAAGCTATCTGCTGAAAAAATTTCAAGCAACATACTATGGTAAATTCTATTTGCAAAGTAGAGTACATCGCAACATCAGATGTCACGAAGAAAGCTGTGGCTGAGAAAGTTTATCATCGAGCTTAGAATAGCACCCTCCCTAGACGGTTCGATCCTGCTCTTCTATGATAGCACTGGTGCCATAGCTCAGGCGAAGGAACCAAAACCACACTAGCAGATGAAGCACATCTTGCGTCACTTCCACCTGATCCGAGAGATCATGGATCGAGGTGACGTCGACCTTCAAAAGATCGATGGAAAGGAGAACCTGGCCGACCCCTTCACTAAAGCCCTAGCAATAAAGAAGTTTGACAACCACAAGTTAAAGATGGATATTAGATATTGTGTCGAGTGGCTTTAGGACAAGAGGGAGTTGTTTGAAAATGTATCCTAAAGCCAATCATCAGCCTGTTGATGGTTGAGCAACATTGTATCTATAATTGATTCATTAATAAATAAAAGATATTTTTAGCATTTTTTTATCATAAAGTATTCATTTTCTAATGAACTTCATTATTGTGATGAAGTTCTTAGGACTATTTATGTTCGATAAAGAGAGAATTTATCGATTAGTCCTTAAATCAATTCATGACCAAATGATAGGCTGTTAATTAGGACGATAGTATCTATAGAGCATAGGTTGCTGTATGCTATATAGGTTGGTTGTCCTCTTAATCAAGAAGTGTGGAGACATTGGTATGATATACAGATGAGATGTATGGGTACATCATCATTGAACGTGACCAACTCTAGAGCATTTTGCTGTCGAGAATGTCTCTGATGGGATATAGGTATAAGTGTCCCTTAGACCTGAGATCACCTCAGTGACTTGCAAGCAAATCACTATGTTTTGGTACCGAACTAACTAAATTTTTAATTTAGTAATGGAAGGCTTCTGAGCGCAGTCAAGTACTTGTGAAGTCAGAGTGTGATGAAGATGGAATTGACCACTCTAAGAGTTGGAGAAAAATGTATCACTATATTTCAATATAGCGAAACCTTGGCCAGGGTAATCCATCAGATGTATTTAATATTTTGAAATATAATGTGGACAATCTTATTAGAGTTGATAGTTGAAATCTTAGGTGTTCTATAAGCATTTTAATCAAGGAGATGAATTATATGGAAACTATATCTGCATGGGTTCTAAGGATGTTGTTCTACACATTCGACCTATCTGGTCATCGGGTATCATTGCTAGATGGTGACTTTGATTAGTATAAAAATTTATTCTTGAGATGAATTATATGGAAACTATATCTGCATTGGTTCTAAGGATGTTGTTCTACACATTCGACCTATTTGGTCATCGGGTATCATTGCTAGATGGTGACTTTGATTAGTATAAAAATTTATTCTTGTACTACTAGCTTAGGTTCGAACCTATGAGGTCATATACATTAGTGTTCACAATCCGATTGGATGGTTGATCAACGATTAAGAATCATTGTAGGGTTAAACGATCAATGCGATTGATGTTTAACCTAGTACAAGTATTGTAGGAGGATCGATTAGCAATTAGAATACTAATTAACTTAATTTGATTAAGACAAAGGGCTAATATTAAGTCTAATTAAATATGATTTAATTAAATTTAGTTTGAGCATGATTGGATCAAGTTCAATTATTTTATTGGATAAGCCAAGTGCAAGGAAGAACTAGTCCTTGTTCAACTAGGACTTGGGGCAATCCAATTTTCTAATTTGATTAAAAATTAAATTAGAATTAAATATAATTTAATCTAATTTAATTAAATTTTTAATTAGTTTATGATCTAATTTAATTAGATTGAATTAATTCTAGTTTGATTTGGTTTGAGAAACCATGTTATACCAAGTCAAAATAAGAGTCCTAGTAAGACTAGGAACTTCCCTCCTTGCACCATCTTAGTC